>JAZGTK010020814.1:0-10840 GCA_036877625.1 Ambastaia sidthimunki
TCTTGTGATTTATCGCTTCTTTGTTTTCCTCACTTTGTAAGTCGCTTTGGACAAAAGCGTCTGCTAAATGCCTAAATGTAAATGTAATTTCTTGCATATTCTGTTCAGATATTTTATTTTAAAAATTTATGTAACTTTGGCCATTTGCCATCTTTCTAAACTTTTCCATTTTTTAACAATTTTTAAATGTAACCTTTGCTAAATCGACTAACACTACGTGTTTAATAATAACTTAGTTGAAGGCTGAATAATGTAGTGTTTGTAAGCAGGCCGTGACACCAGATACCATTAGCACGTTAAAAAATATGATGTAGAGTTGTCATTCAGAAAACTCTATCTTGAACAGAGAAATGAGATGAAAAGAGAAACTATTCACCCTTTACAGACCTCAAGGCTGACTTTTCATTCTGTTGCTATGTATTTATTTAATTTTTAAATATTTATCATGTCAAATGTTAATAAAGAGGGTAATAAGCAGTCTGTTAGGCACCCAGCAAAGGTGAAAAGACCAGCCACAGGTGTTATTGTGGCAGCATGCAACAAGAGCAAAGGGCATGTTCAGCTAATGCCTGACTATCTGGCAACACACACATACACTTACACACACAGTATAGTATATTTCTGATGTTATGTACTGGCTCAGGAGAGGTTTCGTTTATGTCTCCCGAAGACACATGCTGCCCACAGAGCAGGTAATGGTGTGACACTATTGGCTGCGGGCTTTCCTTATCCACACCATCAGACTGATAAAGCTTTGATTGGGTCTGAAGCGTGGGCTTTGAGCTTCACACAATCTCATCTTGTGCTCTGAGCTGAAAAGCAGAGGACACTTCTTATGACACTGATGTCACTATATGGATTTCATTTACGCACACATATACAGTGTGTTTTTATGATGAGCTAGTGACATAGTGGAGATATAAACAGATACTTGATAACTTGTTAACTTGATAACACATAACAACTTGTTATATTTCACAAATATAACAGCAAGACCCTACAAGTGAACTAGGCCGAACCACAATTAACACCCAGATGCAGAACCAGTTCTTAGGTCACCATAGCAACCCTTGTTGAGCAACAACATATCTTGAAGGTAAGAATGTTTCACAATCCAAAGAAATGTAGAAAGTTCACTTTCTTTCAACCAAGCAAGACTTTCTAATTTCATTATATAATTGATGAATTAAGCATGACCTATCACTTTTCACTAAGGTGCATTGAAATTTAAAACTGCTGGTTTAATCAGGTTGTTTATCTGCTGAATCAGAAATATTGCCATAACTTCACGCTTTATTCTTTCCTCTGCATCAACTTTAAACCTTAAATATTTTTCATGGGGCTAATATTTTTCCCTTTTTTGGTCATTTTTGTGGTCAAGAGCTTCAAAGTCTCAGACAACCACAATATAACAACATCATTTTTACAAATAGGTTGTCTGGTGTGAGAACATCTATTATATTATCTTTGACCCGCATGCACTTATTAAGACATTTGTCAAAACACAGAAGCGTTGATGTATAGATAACCATCATAACTGGGACTCCAAAATCTCTTCTGAGACAGACAGAAAGAGAGCAATGATAGTTTAAAGCTTGTGTGGCCTATTGATAAAGGAGAATGGAGAAACAAGCAGGCAGTGGTGTAATATGGTCCTTTGTACATGATGTTTTTGACAGCAAATAAATAATGCATTTCATTTTTTTGAGCAGTCATTATAATAACCTGGTGACAGAAAATCTTGGGTGACTGTTTTGATACATGATGGCGCTTCAACATGACAGTGGTATTTAAGTTGGATGTCAAATGTCACACGTTATGAAAAACTTTTAATTTCTTGGCAGGTCCAGTCAAAGCTGTGTTTTAAAGGCCAAACACCACAATGACATTTCACCATTTCATCTCTCTAAGCTTCCAACAAATATGGTTCCCCATGATGGTGAAAAAATCTAGACTGAGAATTTGAGCCCCAAGGTAATGTGGTTGCCATGTTTCCAATCATTTGGGAAAATTGAGGAATCAGAAAGCTGAGACAATTTTAACTATTTCAGCTGTCCTCTGAATCTTGCTATTCCCAAAGACCTAGACTTAAATCAGCTCTTTTTTTGGTAACCAAACTAATTCAAATGCATCTCTAAATCCAACTGACCAGCTCATAAACTCACTGCCCCCCGCTGATAGTTGCATGAATATATCAGCATAAAAAGTATATTTAATGTCATTTTGCATGTTTTAGGAATAGCTACAAACATGATAATTATGTAATTTTTTTACTTATGTCGTTCCAAACCTGTGTTTTATAAAGAAACAAACAATTTTTGATGAATAATCAGTTTTTTACACATAATGAAAGTTAATGGGGGATAAGGCACAAGCAGTTCAGACTACTTTCATAAAGCAACTTGGTGCTTTTTGTCATTTTAGAGCTTGACAACCCCAGTCCTTATTCACTTTTGATACATAGAAAACAGTGGCCGGAATGTTCTTCCAAACTTAAGCTGTATGTATTTCAAAAAATAAAACTCCTAAGGATTTGGAACGACATGAGGGTGACTAAATAACAATTTTCATTTTTGGTTGAACTGTGCCTTTAATCATAGAGTTCAAAAGCTGTCACCAAACGTAAAACAACAACAATCTGTCAGTGTAAGGTGAGCAGAAGGTTTGCAGTCACCTCACACTTGTAACCTCTGTCTTAATTCACTTGCATGGCTTTTTATTCCTGTTTCTCTGATTTTACTTCCCAACATGACTTGTGTGTACACCATCTGGTAAGCTTTCACCCATTCTTCCTTCTATGTCACTTTTACACACACACACCCGACTTCTGTTGACAGTACCAGAAGATCACAGAGAAAATTTTGGGGACCAGAGATGTAAGGTGACAGGTAAGAAGTGTGTGTAGACTTGATCTAACGTCTGTTGCCATCAAAGGCATCAGCTGAGGGGAAGGGTTGGGGTGGAGGAACTGTGTAGCTCTCATGCTCACCCATGCTTACTCACATTACACTCACTAATACTTTCTGGTCAATTTGTTGGCACACTGCGTATTCACAACAGCTGCCTTGAAACAGAACTTGTCATTTGAAGAAAAAGATCACAGAGAAGTCTGCTTAAAATACTAGATGTTGTATTTTCAAATAGAAGAAGCAGAAACAAAAGAAATAGTACATGGTATTTGCGATTTAATGAAACTCAAAACCCAATGAAAGCTAGATTACAGGACTTGAACACTACTAAGGGAACACTACTTAAAGCTGCAGTCTGTAACTTCTTTATGGTTGTAAACAAACTAAACTGTGTAAGAACATAAAAAATGATCAGTTTTCAAAACTGTCTCCCTACCTTACCCCTCCTAGCAAGAGTTATTGTATAATAATGATTTATAATGTGAGTTATCGGGTTAAACTTTGCAGATAATATCAATTTGGCTTGATTTGACTTCAACATACGTAAAGAAAAGGATGTAAAGTAACCTGCAATTTTATGTTTCAAACAGAAAAGGTGAAAAGTTATGAATCAGAGACATACAATGACATGTTTATACTGTAACTACCCCAAACCCAATGAAAGTTGGATTTCTAAACTTTATATAATTTTTTATTTTTTAAAACATTAGTAAAAGAGGATTAGTACAAATTATACTAATATAACAGAAATGTAATCATAAATACAAATTAATAATAAAAAATACAAATTAGATCAACGATATATCTTATATAATTTAAATGTATATAACAATAACATTAATATATGCATATTTAATCAAAGGTAAAATTGTAAAATTAATGACATGATTTTTTTTAAAAAAATGACTGTAAAACTTTTTCACAAAACTACCTGCCTTTCGTGTTATGTTAGTGTTGTGTCCCTGTGATGGCTGTATTCCAAGAGGAATTGAAGTAATGGACTCTGTGACCAACATCCTGTCCCAGTATGGCCGTTTGGAGGCAGGGGCTGGAGGTTTCTCTCCTCTCTGGAGACCTCTCATCCATGCCTGAGCATTAATTGGGTCTTTTTAATGAGTGTGTGGATCTCTGGGAGCCAGGCACCATTTTTGTGCCCACTGTCCTTCCTGATAAAGTGGATTTTGAGAGTCTAAGCATTACTGTCTGTTCTGTCTTTGATTCTCCATGGATTTCAGTGATTGGCTGTTCCACTTTTGAATGGCCTTGTGAAAGGAAATGCCTCCTCAGTAGACAGGAAATTGAAAGAATAGTTCACCCAAAAATAAAGATCCTTTCATCATTTACTCACACTTACATAGTTCCAAACCTGCATGACAGGAATCCCATTGATCTGTGGAACACAAAAGAAGAAATTTTATAGAACATACGTTATTTTCCCTATACAATTACAACAGGGACTGGGGGGTTTATAGGTTCAAAAAGGAACACAAAAGCACCATAAGCATAACAAAATTAATATATATGTTATGATATGGCCATGTATTCAATTCCTGTATTGGGCACCTTTTAAATTTTGCTTCTCTGTGCCATCTGTTGCGTGTCATCTAAGACAGATGGGTGTCCCATCAGCAGGCCACTCAAGCCCCTCCCCTACCCAGGCACAACCAATTCTACTCCCTACCACTAAGCGCCCTGATATCATACCGTGGCCAGCAAGGATTAAAGAGCAAAGAGGGAACACTTGGTACTGCATCTGAATAATTCATTGAAAGCTATTTGAAATATCACAAATGTCATTCTCTGGCTTTGGAGGCAGGGACTGTAAACAGCATCAACACAGTTCTAATTAAAAGTTTAGATGTTGTAAATTAAGCATCAGCTGGTAATATTTCAGAGGGGCCAGAGCATAAATGATATTTAAATGGTAAACTGGATTACATACCGTGTCTTCTGTGGAACGACGCTTTTGTTGATAGAAGAGCAATTTGCAAGAAAAATCACTGAGAAAATGGCATCCTGCTAAATCAAATAATCTCACTGGCATCCGCTGTGCACATTGCATGTTAGAAAATCCACATTTAAAAATGATAATAATGGCTTTTGTAAGTGTTGTAGAAATGAGGACAATGATTCGTTGTTTGTGACAATGATTGTGTAGCCTGTGTAGCTAAGTTTAAAAATGATATAAAAAACAGATATGAAATATAAAAAAAATCCACAACATTTTCACAAAGTACAAATTAGGTACCCTGTAGACAGTACAACTAAGTTTATAGTCAAATAAGAGATAAAGTTTAGAAAAGTTAAAGCAAGTTTTTGACCATCAAAAACAATCAAAGAATAAAAGTGCAATATGCTAAATTATGACACCATAGGGGCATCATGCGATATGAGATTTCTTAAGTCAGCTCAAAATATCTGACATTTTGTACATACTCCAAATGAAATCATAGTTTGAGGGCACACAACCAGCAAATATAACCATGATAAACTCTGCAATCTGGCTCTGACCAGAGTTGTTTAATTAACATTTATGTTTGATTCTTAACATTTTTTTCCTTCTGTGGAGAATGTGAAACATGGCCTCCAAAAAGACCAGAGAAAAAGACAAAACAAAGAAAGACAGTCAGAAAAAGAATTTGTGTCTCTGTATCACAACGAAAAGCAAACAATTATAGAATAGGAAGATAATTCTATAGAATATGTCTGCACAGACAGTCCTTTCCTAAATGTACTAACCTTTATGTGCCGTTTCATACTGATGAAATCTCCTCAAGGAGAGCAGCTCATTGTTTTAATTGCTTTGGTGCATGTGTGCAGCTGCTCACAGTAATGAATTGTAGCGCTCTGTAACAAAAGAGACAGTCTCCTTCTTAAATAATGAAAAGAACAGAGAAAGAGGCAAAGAAAAAAGAGAGAGATAGTCTGAGTGCTGTAATGACAAAAATGTTTAGAAAGCAATCAATTAGGAATTAGAGTACATTTACCAGAACTTACTACTTTACAATGGAGAGGCCATCAGAAGATTACTTTGAAAGACTGTTTTCAAGTTTAGTAGTCGTTGTTAAAACCTGTGTTAATAAAGATGCGGGTTGCTTTCTATCAAAAATCTCCCAAACAAATCACAAAACAAGACTTTCCCACACACCATCAACAAAAACACACACAAAAATGCACTGTTACTTTCCTGTCCTAATTTGTTTCAGTGTGTGTGTGTGAGAGAGAAAGAGGTGTCAGGTTTATAAGGTGTAAGTAGCCATACAGGTGTTAATTTTTCAACTGAAAAATGAATAGACTAAAAAACGACTGAAAACTGATATCATACAATAAATTATGGGACAAATGTGTGTGTGTGTGTGTGTGTGTGTGTGTGAGGTGTCAGGTTTAAAAGGTGTAAGAAGCCATACAGACTGAAAAACTGATATCATACAATAAATTGCTGTAGCTGTAGTTAAAGACATCCAGAGGTAAGGTATGCAAAAAAAGCAAATAAAAACAAACTTTATGAACATTGCATCTAATAAGCCACTAGGAATGAAAAGGAATGTTTTAAAGGAATGAAAAAAGTGTTCTGTCTTTGCTCTGATAGCTCACTTTTACCTCAAATAATTCAGAGCTGAGTCCTTGGGTAGGGTTGCAGTCCTCGTCTCTTAAACAACACTCTGCTCAGCCTAAAAGCGTCTCCTGATGCCACAACCAATTAGATGAAAATGTCAAGTGGTTTGTGATAGAGACTCACAGCATTGTGCGTGTTCACTGTATCAGAACCTAACCTGTGGCTTAGCTTGTTCATGACAGGTGAACTGTACTGTTGTTGACATTTACCTATTACTAAAATGGTCAGTTTTTATGTTATCTTACGTAATGTGTTTTTGTCTGCATATCTGTGCAATACAGTCCGTCTTATTAACATAAAACGGCAGTGCTGTAAAAAAAAATATTTGTAAGAGCTATACAGAAGTAATGTACGAGAGCCCATTTTACATTGTGTAATAGTTAGGTCAGTGGGCAGCACTAAGCACAATATGATTATGTTAGATTAGAAATAAAAAGGGTCAGATTCTGAAAATCTTGAACATAGTAATGTAGTTTAATGTTGTAGACAAGACTTTAAGGAAACCACTGAAAAGCTTTTTATTGTTTAGAACTCTGAAGCAATGAGTTCTAAATATGACATATATTTTGTCAGACTGTACAACGGTCTGTGTTAGTCTACACAATTGTGTGTAGGAGGGTTGCTCAGGTCCGTTTTATTTTCATGTTTTATTTTTAATATACACTGCTTGAATATCCAAAATTGTTTTATCATATGGGACATTTTCTGTCCTTATTCAGCACACATCCAAACTCATACAACATCTCTTTTCCTGTATGTCAGGGGAGAAGATCAAGCTTATTGCCAGACACAAGCCAGCGACCCTTATTTGTTAAGCTGTGCACTGAAGCCACGAGGCTCTCATCAGCTGAGCAGTGACATGGAAGAGGACCATATTGGCCTTTCACACCAGAAGAGTCTACCATAAAAATAACAGGGCTCTGCCTCATCCAGAAAGACATTATATTCATCTCATTCATATTCTTCTGTTTCTGCCTGAATGAATTCTCAGCACTGTCCAGACCTCGACGACAGAAGCTTATGAGTCGACGGCAGCGTCACTGAAGTGCTTCAGATGTGAACTGAAACAAAAATACTGAGAAATTAAACAAGAGAGATTATTTTCTGCAACTAAATTACAGTTCGGTTTTGTTCATCGAAAGTTTGACAAGCTTCAAAAGGTCATTCTTGTGTGTCTGTATTAATTTAGGATAGAAGTAGCAGATAGATCTCACAAAGAAAAAGAATGGTGGTCTGATTCTGAGACACTGCAGTCACTCAGTGTTCAGACGTCTTGAACTGCCAAGCTTTAGTTAATACTGGTCTAGATTTTCTGTGACTGCATAAATCACAAAAAGCCCTTTATGTTTACAGTCTTTGTTCTTAATATAACAAAACTAAATATAATTAACTACTGTATTTATAATTTTACAGTTCTCCATACAGCAACACACTGATGTGCGCCTATACGCTGTTTAACTTCATCAAACTTAATTAATTTTAAACCAGTTTTGCTCTTGGCACCCACTGAAAGGTTAATTACAAGCCTTCTACAAATTATGCTGCATTGGCTGTTAAAATGAACTAATTTAGAATATATCTAAATTTACCCATGAGAAAAACACTGTAACATGTTGGCTTCAGGTAATCTTTGAAAGAGAGGCACATAGTCTGATATCACTACAGTGGAAAATAGATCAAATATTTAATTGTGAGAATGATTAAAGCTCTGAGGCTTGATTAGGCTGCTACTCATATTGTTTCTCTAATGACTTGACCTTGGAAAGATTTTGATTTGTAATAGTAAATAGCACATTATACCACTGTGCCAATAAAGCACCTGAACACAGTACATAATGAGAGTGGTTTTGCAGGTAATTGTCATGTTTGATATACATGTAATGTTTTTTAAAAAAAGGAACCAGTTACAGTATAAAGCAGGTCTTCAGATCTGAGAATCATGAGAATCAAATGACCCATCCAATGAGGAATTTTACCTTAACATTAGGAGAATGTGATGTTGTGTTGCAGTGAGTTAAGGATTAATATCTCAATAGCTTTTCAAATGTTGATGTTCATAATATTATTGACTCTGTAATTGTACTTCAGACGTATGCGATATTAACATTTATTAATATAAATATACCTAAGTAGGTATATATCTAAATTATTTTTTCTGGAGAAACATCCAAGACACAGGCGACTTTACAGTTTCTCTCCATTTAATCCCACTGCTTTCTAGAAGAAACAGTTGAGATTAAAAAGATCTCATTTGTGATTTTTCTTTCTTAAGAAAGGTAAACCTCTGTGAATGGAGTACAATAAATGTGGTGCAGTTTTATGTCTATTAATAAATAAAAGAGTAGCCTAATTTATAACAACTGGAAAGAGGTGGGTAAAGTGCACTGACCTCAGTTAGCCAAAGTTATATCTTTTCTTTACTGATTTTCTTTAAAAGAAAACATTTTGCCTCTTCCAGCAAGCACTTCAACCACAAGTGTTTAACTGGAGCATTTCAGCATTTCCTGCTGCACTTTGCTTTGGTTTACAGTTGAGAGAAAAAGCTGCAAAAAACACCCACGTTAAAGTTGCCAGTCTAAAGTAAATTGCGGATAGTGCTTCATCATTTTTCATTATTTTCTTGTTTTCTAAGACTTGCATTCAGTTGAAATGAAATATTGTACAGTAAAACTACACAATAGCATTATTATAGTGGAAAGTTACTCAAAAGCATATTTACCATAATGTGCTTTTATGCTGTTGATAGACTTCATTACTCCCTTATTCAGTAGTGCAAAAAAGCACATTATGGGAAAAGACAATTCATTGTAATTTTATTTTAAAGGTTATCCAAGAAAAAGCCATTATCTCATCAGAAACATTATCTCATTAGAATTCTGGCCAGATAAGCTATATAAAATATAATAAATATAGTTTATTTTCCAAATAACCCTTATAATAATCTTACCCCTCCAGAAACAAAAGATGCATTTCCACACTTTATCACAGCAACAATTATAGCATAGTGCCCTATTTTAGCTTATTTTATCTTCTAAAATAATCTTATGGCACCTTTAAAAGAAAAGAAAAATGTTTCCATCTCTTTTTAGTCTACAATGCTCCTGACACAATAACATATAGGTGTTTGTTTGCGAAAGCTTTGAAACGACTCCAAACTGTCAAATGACCCACATCAGTAAGAATGAAAACAAACGATGGAGTAAATAACTTCAAATGTGAAATACTCTGGTCATATATCTTGAGTGTGAGCCCCAATAGCTCAGGTGTGAAATTCCTTGGCTGCCAAATGTGAATAATGGCAAACAGAGGAGAATGAACCCTTGATGTATTTGCGGTTCTGCCAGGCCTAGCATGCCACTTTTATTGCCTTCATATTCGCTCTTTTCTGCACACGGAAATAAAAACGGGAAATCTTGTCAGCATTGTGGGGCTACAGCACAGCTGGGACCAGGCAAGATGGAAGAAGGATAAACCATGTTAACACGTATTCTCTTGTTCTGAACCCAACGGTCGCCACCCACAAATGCACATAAAAAGCATATAAATTGCACCAACCAACATAAATGCATACTGCCTTGGGCACAGTTATAAAAATGAGGCACCAAATACAAAACTGAATGTATAGTAAATGTATGCGTCGCAATTTTGTTGCAAAATTCTTTTTGTCTTTAATTGTCTTTAAATGGACAAGCAGTATGAAAGAAACATAAACAAACAAAATGCACCAGTGTCTTATGAATGAGGGTCCAAGAGTAGATCTTATCCAATAATAAGGGAGCATCTTGAGAAATCAACAGGCACTAATAGTTTTTTAATGAGTTTGTGGAATGCACTTGGGCAACCGTGTAATAAAGAACAAACCCTGTTTAGAGACTCCAGAGCCAAATTGCCATCCAGGCAAGGGTAGTTTTAATGAACAGATGATGAGTGTCAGAGATTGGGGAGAGCAAGAGATAAATGGGGAGATCTGAATCTTTACAAGAGGTCAAATTAATCTTAATGCAAAAGACACAATAGGGTCATAGCTGAGGACAGAAATGCATGTTAAAGCAAAGACCTCTTACTCTTAACACTTCTTTGTGTTGTGGTCCTGTTTTTTTTACCTGGTGGCATCCCTGCATGATTTAAACACTAATATTATGGTATCTTTATGTGCAGTCATGCTGTAGAGATGTAAGTTTTGAGCAGGATCTCAACAAGGCTGAAGGATTTTATCAGATTGCCATAAAAAAATTAAAATCCTATTTTCCTTTTTAATAGGAAAACACTAGAATCCAATCATTGTCAGATTCAGGTCAAGAGCACTGGAGTTTAG
>JAZGTK010020815.1:0-10840 GCA_036877625.1 Ambastaia sidthimunki
TATCACATACTTGGAGAAGTAGGGATTACACCAGTTTATTTGTTTAAATGCATAACATTTTTTGGTTAATATGTTGAACGTGTCAGTAGCTCACCACCAACAGCTGGGCATTGCATGTCTTAACGTGTGGCAGTATTGAAAGTGCTGTTTAAAAATAACTCGACAGTGTCTATTTACCTGTTAAATACATCAATTACAGTTTGTCCCTTCTGTTTTACCATGTGTTGTCAATTTAGAGTTCAGACTCGGACTTCCTGTGAAGTACTGTTGTTACACCCACAATATTTGAGAATTTGTTTGACAATTTATTAAAAACTACAGATTTTGTGTGAACACACTTTTTGCTCTAGTATACTTATGAGAGCTTCCTAGCTGGACATATAAATGTGTTTTTATCTGGGCTCTTTACTAACACAATGCCTTAATGATCCTGTGTGTTGTTTAAATGTTCTTAGTTCTATTACTTACATTTCCTAGATCTGAACTTTTTAACACGCTTTTATTTAAGGCGAGTCGTATTACTGCAGTTAAGCTGAGAAGAGCATGTTGGTACACAGACATGCACACAAACACATGCATCACTCATAAATACAAAAAGCCCTGCAGCCATTTCACATGAGAATCAGAACAGCTGTGGCTCAAAATCTTTGAGATGATGTCTTGTGTCTGAATCTGTTGTGGGTGCCTGTGTTTGATTAGAGGAAAAGACAGAGAATTTAAGGTGAACATATGATCTTTGTACAGGCAGACAAAAAGTTTGTCTTTGGAAGCTTGTGTGTCTTCACTTACGAACAATTTCTGCTATTGTATGAAAGTTTATCCTCAGTGAAGAGTTTCTTTGGGCAGGTTCAAATAAGAGGGGAATCTAAACATTCATATGGCCACCCACCGTGATGAGACCAAAATCTGGACTAAGCATGAACTCTTTATTTCCTGTGGTTAAAACTCAAAAGTTTACACACGGTCCTTAATTAGCTTAGTCACTTATAGACCACCTTACAACTACTGTGCTTCTGGCTTCCCACTCATGCTGTGGTTGTCCACAGTCAACAGACAGTTGGCTGTTTCACATTTTATTGCTGTTTTAATAGCTATTGTGTGAAGAACTACTGGTAAGCGAGTCAGACTCGCAACCAAAAGGTGGGTGGTTTGATACCGGCAGGTAAAAACTGCCAGAGGTTCCTCTTCCTTCAAAGTTTCCGGCAGGTAAAAACAGATGATTTTTGTAAACATTTCTTAAATGTTACCAAAGCTTTACCCACTGAAGTGGCTAGTAGGAATGAGGCAGTTGTTCATTTGCTGTAGCATTTCCATGGTAGATTTTATGAAGAACCCTATAGCTGCCTGTCACAGATACCTTATTAGTCTGATTGTTGCTTGTCTTCTGGTGTTTCAATGATGATGTCATGTCTAATTCAGGCCCTTATGGTCGGAGGTAAGATACAAGGAACCAAAGAGATGTGTAACTATGTAAACAGAGCTCTGCTGTGAAAGTACTATAAGCATCAGGCAGACAGTACACTAGACACCCATTACAGGATAACACACACACACACACACACTTGTTTTTTCTTAATGGAAGACCTTTCCAGATTGTTAAAGGATGTGGTATGCATGCAACATGAGCAAGATGTGTGTGTGTGTGTGGCCAGAACCACAAACACAAGAATGCAAGCGGTTGACGTATCGGAAGAGTTTAATTTAAATCAGTTTCACACAGACTAGCCGACACATGCTTTGTTTGAAAAGCCACAAAGATACTTTATCCCAAGTCAAAATTAACAAAATTATTGTTAGCTAAATTTAATAGGAACATTTGTATTCTCATACGGCATCATTCATTTCAAACTGTTATTTTTGGACTCTCATGGTATGCAAATTAACGATGAGAAGACCACATTATAGTCTTTCTAACCCTTTCCACTGAACTTAAAGTTAGTCATTTTGTGTTAATTTCCTTTTCCAGTGTACAGTAATATGCAGTGACAGCTGTAAGTGAGCTACTTGTTGGTTGACTTCTCTTAAGGGTGTATACATTGCAGCTTTGTGGTGCTTTCAAAACATTGCTCTGTTTGTGTGAACAGTCCAACATGCCAGCTTTTGGCCTAAATGGGGAACAAGTCTTAGAAACAACTGTTATTTTTGCAGTTACGTTTGGTATCACAAGTGGTGCAGAAATTGCACATCTTTAACAAATTACAATGCTTTTACAGTTGACAAAATGACAATAACATTTCCACGCTATAAACTTCAAAACATTGCTTGTTTTCATTTTACCCCATCACAGTTAATTGGTCTTCACTTTGCCTCCAAAAATTAATCTTTAAAGAATATGTGGCTGTAGCAGATAATTGTTATGATTTTTAAATGTGTTCCATATACTTTGTTCTCAGTTGTTGCTGTTAACTTTAGAATTGGCATAATGAGTAATTTAAGTGGACTTGAAAAAATAATGTGCGGCCCGAATAATACTTGAGCCCTTGATCATTTTACTGTGATGAACTTAAGCCTACAGTTATAAGTTTAGCAGTCAAACTGTATAAAACTTTAGAAAGAAGACTTTAGAAAAAGCTTTAGAAAAACTTCAGAATCAAATTTCCTGTTGGGCAAAGCATCTCCTAAATACATTTATACACACACATACTGGCACCCACCCACTGAGTAGTCCAGTGTCTCTCTGGCCATATGATAGTGTGTATGGATGTTCCGGAAATCTCTAGGAGGATGTGTTAATGGATGAGCCTCATTCTGTGAGCTATGAAGACGGAAAGTTTTGGTGGCCTGTTTGGATCTTAATCAACTCTTAGTAAAGTCCATGCAGTATTAAATTACAGTGCATGTGATGACACAACAGAAACCTTATGTTCACACAGCATTTAAAGTAATTGAGCTTGGATACGCAGCACCTGAACTTGCTGTTTAGTTGCCTAGTAAGTCCTTGACTAGCTGGTTCATGTGTTTGAGGGGTTGGGTTGGAACTAAACTGTTCAGGACAGTTGCCCTTCAGGGCACCCCTGTTTTAGACAAATGTGTAGGTTTGGTTGTATTGTAGTTGCATATGCTGATAATACAATTTGCAATCAACGAATGTGTATTGGATGAGAAAATTATGAAACTAAAGCAATGTCACTAATGGTATCAAATGTTGGAATCTTACTGTGTGTGACTGTCATGAGGTTCAGTCATGCTGTAAATCAACTGCCTATTGATTTTGTTGTTGACGTCTTGATGTTCTGCTGAGGTCTGTACAGCAGCACCCCTGCATAGTAAAACAGATGACGACAGAAGAAATGAGAGAATAGAGAAATTAATGATTTGATGTACGTCAATCCACGGGGTACGTGTAAATACACTCATTACCGCTCACAAGAAACCCTCCTCAGTCTTAAAGATCTTGTAGTTAAGTGACGCTAAATGGCCAATAAGAACTGAGCAATGAGTCAAAGCATCAAACTCCTGCAGAGAGTCTCCATACGGACCATCTGCACAGCAGATTGAAACATTCCAAATAAGTCAACGCTTTTGAAGCCAAATTATGTTTTAATGGTATGATAAATTCCCATGCTGTGTTAACCTCACTTATTCCCCCCACCCTTTCTCTCATTCCCATATTCTTTCCAATTTTTTCCATCTCTCCTCCTCTCCCTCCTTCCGTCTACGTGCGGCCCAACTGTAAACCTTAAAGCAATGTATATATGTGAAAAGGCCAGAAGTGGAATTTACAGCACCTGTAGTTACCGCTACAAACCCATAATCATAAGCAGATGTAAGGGCTGCTTAGCAGTGGGGGGTGGGGGTATCAGCATGTTCGGTGGGGAAACAGTAAGCATAGGGTACAGTTTCACCAGTCGGCTGCAGTCAGATCCCAACATATGGGGGATTAAAACACAGACAGCGTCTGGGTAAGTCCCCTGGAACCAGAAACATTAGCACTTTATGCTGTTAAACTCAGTTACAGGCAGTAGCATACATCTCCATCATGAACTTTCTTGAGCGAAATGAATACGGACATCAAGGCCTGCTTGCCAGACGACTGGGAAATATGAATTGAGTGAAATGTGCCGCTTGTATTCCAAATTTTCAACCGGAGACTTAGAAAGTGGGGTTTTGGGTGCCAAGTTGATTCTGTTGTAATGTTTGTTCTAATATGTGCCGCAGTTACATCAGTCTTCAAACCCCGGATTAAGCCTGATCAGAGAGGACCTCAGAAAGCCTGAACTCTTGCATGATTTTGGCGGGATTACTGCAAACCACACATTAGTGAAGCATTTCTAAATGTTTAGCGGGCTTTCCAAAATCGCCACATTTTCAGTTAAATCCCTTTTAAGTATTTGTTTAGTAATATGCTTCTACTTATGAAACATTTATGTTGTACTACATTATAAAGCCACATGTACAGCCAATATGTTTGATGTTGTTGGGTATGTGTCACTTAGTGTTAACTTTTTCTAAAGAGTGACATTTTCCTGTTTTCCCCGTTTTGTTTTTGTTTATATTTGCACCCTCGCCCACATTCAGACTCACGCACTTGCGCATGTGTGTGCCGTCTTTGTTTCAGCCGCTTCCAGGTTAATATTTAAACTCCGGGCTCAGTCGGAGGTCTTACATGTGAACAAGGCACAATGGTAGCACTGTGAGCCCTTATTTATTCATGCTCAGCTTCCTACCTTAATCAGTGTAGCGTTCTCCTCAGGAGAGAGGAAAAACGAGAGGTGGGTCAAGGAAAAGTCATGTTTGAGGTAATGCACCCAGGGGGCCGGCCTGTGATCATTATATGACATTATTTAACCCAGTGAGATGAGGTCATCTCAAAGTACAGGAACAGTGAACCTCTCTCAATCCTTACTAAACCTAAATATTAAAAAATCAAATAAGGAAGTCTTTTAAATTCAGTTTCTGAAGGCAAACTTTCTCTTGGTGGTTTATAGTATTTTTAGTTTCTATATTTGTGTGCTATAGCTTGAATAGAAAGAAACTTTTATGTTTGAGGTGTTTGAAGCAAGTAAAATAAAACTAATATAACAAAGCATTTAGCACCTACCCAGCTAAAAGGGAATGTTCTCAGAATGTTGGCTAACATTATCTAAAAGCTCTCTCAAAATGATCAAAAACAAACTTTTTTAAATAAAAAATATTGTTCTTAAGTAATTAGTGGAATATTTTACAGAATAAACAATTTTTGAATAACGTTTTTAAAACCCAAGCAATAATGTTGAACATTGCTAAAATGTTCAAAGTAACATTTTTAAAGTGTGTTAATGGAAATGTTAGTGTAACATTTTTACAACCTAAAATTGTTAGCTGGGTATCATGCCACAGTTCTCTCCCTTTTGATCTCAACCTACAGACATTCCACCTACTGTTTAGCACATTTTATTTCCTAAGAAATTACGAGTTTGCAGTGGTGTATAATTGCACTGTTCTGTTTTAAGAGCTCATTCATTTCATGGTTAAACTGTGTGTAAAACTCACTGTTCCTTGAATAAGTAAATCAGTCATATGCGTGTTACAAGTAATGATGTATGTGTGCTTTTTATAAAAATCTTAATGAATAACAGGCTTTAGTGATGATTTGTTTAGTAGTTACCTCCTTAAATGGGACATCCCAGCTAACACTTTTAGGTTGTATCTCTAATGTTTCTTTTAAGTAACAAAAGAGTTCCAGGAATGTTCAAAACATCCAGTTTTTTAGACATTGTATTAACGCTATTTCTTATAAGAATGTTTTGCAAAGTTTTTCATTCTGTAATGTTTTTAAAACCTTCCATTAAAAACAACAACAATAATTATTATTGATATATATGTGATAAATATAGTTAAAAACACATTCTACTGATGTTACAGCAAGAAAATTTGAAAACTTTGAGAACATTAGCCAACATTCTGAGAATGTTCCCTGTTAGCTGGGATTTTCCTGAGGTCCAATTCTGCCTCTTGTTTGCTGCCTCAGTTCAAATTGAGAACCTGACTGAACTCATGAGACTGACAGTCTGCTTCTTCAGTAAGATATCAGCTTATATGAGCTCCTGTTACATTAGCGTTACATTAGAGACCCTGAATGCACCTTATCCCTTCCAAGACCTGCTAACAACTTAAACAGTCACAGGCCTCTGAAAGAACAGGCTTGTCCCAACATCAGAAACATAAGAGAATTATAAACATTATTGGAGAGCTTGACAACAAGCTGTCAGTCAGCTGGGTAAATGCTGTAACATGCTGAGGAAATGCTGAAGAAAAGCTCTTTCTTTCTTGTTGTAAGGAACATCAAAGACTTTGGCAGCTGCAGAAGACTCCTGATTTGTTTATATAACTGAGACCATAAAGGGTTTAGGCTTGTTCGGCAAACAGATCTGAGGTGTTCAACACTGCTCCACAGGCTCTCCTGTTTGGATACATTTCACACAAAATGTTCTTCATCTCCAGAAAGCAAGAACCATCTTGCTTTACCTCACTGACAAGGTGTCTATTCTTTAAAAAGGCTGTAGTTTAAATTGCATGATGGGTTTCACCAGACCACAGGGAATGTTCTCAGAATGTTGGCTAATGTTCTCTCAAAAACATTCTTGCAGGATAGTAGAACTTTTTAAATGTTATATCGTAAATCAAAAACTTTATTTTTAAGTAGTTAGTAGAACATTGTAAAAACATTACAGAATTAAAAAATGTTTGGATAACATTTCTATATCCAAGCCATAAAGTTACAGCATTTAAAACAATACACAAACTAAAAAAGGAAGCTTTTGAACATTTCTGGAACTTTCAAAATATAATTTAATATTTTTATTAGTTAATGGAAACATAGAAGCTAAAATTGTGAGCTGGTTTTGCACATCAAGCACAGTTTCTGATGGGGTTCTTGGGCACATAGAATGTTTGTTTTGCAGAAGTGGCTGGGATATTGTCTTTCACATTTCTCCCCTGGAGTGCAATTAATCACAACATGAGTGAGACATGAAAGTGGCCGCTGTCATGTTTACAGAGAGACATTTTATCAGGCTTCTTTTTTTGCCCAAAATCTTTCCCCCTGTCTATTATAAACAAGTCATACTGTGTCTTAACCAAACATATTGAATTTTGATGATCTAAACAGATCCCTTTTTAATCTCTCTCTCAGTTCTGCTCCTTCCTTCATTTTTTCGGGATATCTGTTATCTTTTGTGTTGTGGACACACCTTAGGGTTAAAATGTTTCCCAAACTTTTCCAAAGCTCCACAAGTTTACAATCATTTCTCTTTCATAACTCCTGAAATATTACTCAATATTAAAGAGACAGTCAACTCAAAAAGGAAAATTGTCAACAGTTTCCAATCCATTTTCAGTCTTCCTTAGAACCTAGTAGATGTTTAAAAAATGGTCGTATAAAATAAATCATTTGCCAATAACATGCCTGAAGAACTGAAAAAAAGCTGAAGATAAGAAAACATTACATTCATGGTGAAATAGTTTATATTGCTATCTTTCAGCTCTGCGACAGCTAACAAGCTAATTATCCCTTGCTGGATAAGAAGCAAAGACTGTTATTTGTTGATAGCTTATCCTCAAAGCATTGATGCCTGCTAATCCTATGACACAGGAGAATTTTGTTCTTGTAATACATTTTAAGATGAGTAAGGGCTGCTGTTATATAATTCAGGTAGACAGGGAAGGGCATTGGAGATTTTGTATCACTGTGGCAGATGAGGACATCAATTGACACTGTGGCTGTGCCACACAGCTTAACAGATCTGTGCGTGTGTTCCAGGAGCAGAGTGTGAAAGAAAATTTGTGTGCGTGTCCCCTGGGGTGGGCTCTGAATGTGACAGGCCTGTAAAAACCAGCACTGGTGTTGCATTTCAACAGCTGTCTGTTTGCATCAAACATCTTTTCTGAACCTTATACAATAGGATAGCTCGAACTCGATCCACTTTCAGAATTCAGTAACGGTTTTATTGAACATGAAGTGTCCAATTTCCTGAATTGTTTCTTCCTTTTTTGGAGCAAGTATTTTCAGGCTAGTTTATTAGTTCTTTGACTGTGAGGTAACTGTTGTGAAATGTTGGCGCGGGCATATAAGCACATGTAGAAAGAGACTTGGAGATCAGAATGGTTCTGGGGCTCGTTCTGTGCCCTCTCTGGCAGAGCTACAGGTGGAAGGTGTGTCTTCAAGAAAGAAAGGCATTAATTCTTCCCCTAGGGAGCAACAACTTTTTAAATCTTGTCACAACAGGGAAGAGAGTAAGTCAGTATGTAATCACTTCAGATTTAAACACAGCCCTGCAAAAGCAGAAGCACTGAGCTCAAATTGACATTAAACTTAGACCTTGCATTTCCCTAGACTGTTAAACTATCAGTTCAATCAGCAACAGTCTCTTATAGAAGCCTTGGCAAGTTTTAGCACTCAAACAACGATTTCGACAAGCTTTATTGTTCTGTTCATTCTGCTTTTGCAACTAGAAATGTCATTGGCTATTGGGGTGTCCCTATAAATAATGTTTTATAGCTACGGTACTTTTGGCTGATCTTACACTCTGAAAAACTATTAGGGTGAAGCAACATCAGAACAAAATATTGCTTTGAGCCTAATTAACTTCTGTGTATCAATGGATGCTGTGTTGGTGAACTGTGGAACATCACTCTACTCATTTTATGGTAGCGATATTACAAAATCATTGTCATATTTCCTTTTATCTCTCTCTTAATGAGATTATCAGGTTTTTAGTTGATTAATGCTCAATAAAAAAACAGAGGCCTTGAGTTTGGTTGCAATTATTTAGCATAGTTCAATCAAATCACACAGCACACTGCTTCCATAGATTGCAATGGAATAATCCATTTTATTTGCATCTCTTGCCATGCAGTAAGAGCTAAATCTTATTTGATGTTTATATGTATTGGGAAGAAGAAAAGAAATAGACCACAAATCAGTTTGATATTGCAGACCTTCTTCACTCTGGTGAGTTATTCAGGCTTAGAAACATAATGATCTTTTCTTTTTGCCTTCTGTAGGAGTTCAAGAGTCTCAGCAGGAGAAGATCCTCACCATCACAGGGGATGGAATTATTCACAGCCCTGACTTCCCCAACACATATCCTCGAAATACAGTTATAGTGTGGAGGCTGGTGGCAGTCACAGAGGGTTCCAGGATCCAGCTGACCTTTGATCAGCGCTTTGGCCTGGAGGATGCAGAAGATGGCATTTGCAAGTAAGACACCCTGACCCTGAAGCCCTGATCTTCACACAGTCACATTTCATCATTTTTAGATGAACGATTCCTTTAATATAGAAAACATCAATATAAGAAACCAGGTTTTCGAGCAAAGGAATCCTGTTACTGCATTATTCTGTTCCTGTCATATTTCACACTGAATAATTACGATCTCATGTGGACTTTACAATAAAATTAACACATTGCAGATTTCACATTTCTGCTGTGCTTGACGAAATTAAGCAGATGCTAAAAAAATAATTTTTCAGGAGTTCCAGGCGATGACCATCTGGTAGAAACTGAAAATGACAGGTGATTTATACAGACGGATTTCAATATAGCACCAAGGCTGGACCGTAATCATAAAAAGAGATTTGAAAGCTTGAGAAATGTTTCCTTCAGGCACTCGGATATTTGCTTGCCGTTGTGCGACAGATCAGCACTGCTAAACAACTCGCATCAGATGCCAATTGCTAGTCTTGACAGGGACATAAGGCAGGAGATAAATCACCTGTATACACTGAAGCAGTATATGTATTCTGTATGTGGGGAGGGAGGGGGATTTAGAGTGGAGATGTATGTGCTTCTGACCATATCCATTTTTTAAGATTTAGAGTCGAGGGGAGGCCATTTGGGAGATTGGCTGTACGGCAAGAAGGCTGATGAATAATGAAAAGCCCACCCTTAAAGTCATTACCCTCGGTTATATATTTATTTCCTACATGACTGATATGGTGACATGGAGAACGACCCTCGCTGCTCTGCGTGTTTGGTTGAGTCTCCTATGTAACTCCATCGCATCTGTTTGAGATTCTAGAGATCTCCTGCACATTCACACGCAGACATGCGCTCACACACTGTAGGTCGCATGCAGACCAGCCAATCCACATTAAAGACGCTTTCAATTACAGGCTATAGCTTCTCCTGCTTCCAGGTTTCTGTCCATGCCTCTGTTCTGCTGTCTGGTGCAATCGATCGCAGCCGTGCACATCGCATTTCTCGTTGCAGGAATTTAAATGATGACCTTCTCGTAATCTTTGGTGTTATGTGAGAAAAAGGTTTCCAGGGCTCTGCCAATTATTTATAAATAGTAATAAGTTAATAAGAGAGAATTTGCTAAAAAAAATCAGTTCATTAATGTTCTATTGACTTGTGTAATGTTCTTCATTGCCTACAAGGCTTTATTGAAACAAGGTTTGGGTAATTTCTCTCATGATTAATGCGACACTGTGTTCTTGTGCTTAAATGAGTGAATCAATATGGTTTTACTTCATGTATAAATTGTTAGGTGTCAATAATCAATTAGATAATATGCTTACAGCACGTGCACATTAGTCGTTGGACTCTTGCCAGTTGCGGATAGAGCGCCATCCAGTGGCTACATGGTTTTACCACATGCTGTTGGACCCCTTATTTCTCATAGGTTGTAAAGGCCATGTCTGATGTAAGATTAGTTTAATATTAAACGTTTACATATATATTTAAGGTATATAAATTGTGTGTGCGTGTGTGAGAAAGAGAAAGAGAGGGTTTGTTTGTAAATGCAAACTGTAAAGGCAAGTCAGTTCACTCAGCAGCCTTCTTTACGCTTTTGGGCAAATGTTCTCTATGTTGACAACAGACGTACAGCTCCTGTTTACTTGAATGGGGAAAAAC
>JAZGTK010020817.1:0-10839 GCA_036877625.1 Ambastaia sidthimunki
GCAATAAAGATATTGTAAAGATGCAGGTTTATTTTGGCAAATATTTTATTAATTACAGTCACAAAATATATAAAGCACAAATACAAAATGTTGAACAATGGACAAAAAGATACAAATTCATACTTATGACAGTCAGTGCATTTCTGTATGTTTCGTTATAAACAGACTTCAGTTTAACAAAATGGAAATGTATTGTGAATAATACACACACAAAAACAGGACTGGCAGAAGATTGGGGGTGATTACCATTGTTTTTCAGCTGCACCAAGAAAGTCAAGAGTCAGCTTATACACCTGAGAACCTTCACACAACTGTAATACAGAGGGCCACCTCCTCCACAGCCACCCTGCTGACTTAGATACTGCTGTGGGAACTTAGTTCACAATGCAGGCCAGCTGCTCCCCCAAGTGCCTGCACCCACAGTTCACATCTGACAGTGTCTCTCAGAGCTTTCATGTGCTACACCTCTGTTCCCTCCCGTGAATACAACATGTCAGTGGAGCCCACCACAGGATAGACCTGGTTGGTGAAGTGGTAAAGAATTGAGTCACTGTAGCTGTCTGTGTATTGAGCGGGTGAGGAGGAGATGCTGGATCCGATGGGGGGAGGGATGTGGGTTTCCCACTGTGGCACGGTAGCATTAGGGGAGTACGAGCTGTAGACCCCTGCTGGAGAAGCTCTGTGGCTTCCATCCAAAGGCAAAGAAGATGGGAGAAGAGCTTCTCTGTTACTCGAACCTGAAGCCACGTCACCCATCTGAGTCAGGAAACCATTGAGACACGGAGTTGAGCTGGTGGAGACTGGAGACGTTCCTCTTTCTGATGCATCACTTGGATCTTTAGGGCTATTCAGGGCAGATTCTGATCCAGAATAGCTCTTCCCCTCCTCCTCAGCCAGAGAGTCAGACTTTCTCTTCCTCTTGCGACGGAAGTTGCCATTATCAAACATCTTCTCACAGTTTGGGTCAAGGGTCCAATAGTTACCTTTGCCTGTTTCAAAAATAAAGCATTATTTTTAATGACATGTAAAGTCATTTATTAGTCATTTAAGTCATTTGTTCTAAAGAAAAAAGCTGCTGTAACATAGAAAAAATAAAGAATGGATAAATACGATCTAAAACCCAAACAAAGACAAGTTTAAACTTTCTCACCTGGATCACTGTCGTCTCTGGGGACCTTCATGAAGCAATCGTTGAGCGAGAGGTTATGTCTTATAGAGTTTTGCCAACTGGCTTTGCTCTTGTTGTAAAAGGGGAAGTTGTCAGCCACATACTGGTAGATCTGACTAAGAGTTAAACGGCGGTTTGGGGCTCCATGTATTGCCATCGCAATAAGTGCTGAGTATGAATAGGGAGGCCTGACTAGTTTCATCAGGTCTTCTTGGGAAGGCATAGAAAACCAGCCAAAGCCACTCTCTGTTCCTCCAAGTCCCCCTGAGGCCAAATATGGCTTTGTCATGTTGTAGTGCTGAGGCCCTCCACTAAGACAAGGAGCTGGACTGAGCCCAGGTGCATTGAACCACAGGTAAGGGTTCGAGGCTGGGCTGGCATAGTCTCCACAATCATAAGCAGATGGCAGGGTTTGCTGTGGACTAGGCAAAGGTTGAGTATTGTAGAAGCTGTCACTATACAGGCTGTACTCCTGGGATTCCTGCCCCATGTTGTGGAACTGGGGCGAAAGAGCCTGTGGTACGAATGATGTCATGGTCTCCGTTTTTCTTTGCTCTGCTGTGTTGCTCCAGCCTGTTCTTCTGTGTCTATGTCTAGCACAGGTTGGTCAGGTGCATCACAGCCTTACACCTGTCTCACCTAAGCATTTTATACAAGTTTTGCAACACCCTCTCAGCTCTGATTGGCTGCTACTGTCACACCTCAGCCCTCATTTGTTTGGGAGTGGAATGTCCCCTCTGGGGGGGATAAATATATCAGTGGGATAGCTTAAGTTTCTAAGATGGATTAATTTAATTAGACAATGTAGATAATAGATTGCATATAACCTGAAATGAGAAAATAAAATGTAAACTAAATGATAAATACCATGAATACAAAACTTCAACACTATGCCATGTTCCTAAATTTGCCCAAAACCACATTATATATGTCAATATACATTATTCTTATTATTATTAAATGTCTGATGATGATTTCAAGAGCATCTTAGAATGAATTGTGGATTTTTCGACAAAGCAAGTTTTGTGAATAAGTAATTCTCATGGAGACTGTGGATCAAGTCATTTAGTCTATGTGCAAACGAGTTGAACTCACCCAGTTTAAATGATTACCAACGTGGCTTCTGTGCTATAATAAACATATTAAAGAACTCGATTTATTTATTTGTTTACATTTTAAAATCACCAGAAGCAGTCAATGTGGCCCCACACCGCCATTTCACGGGAGATAATGTGAATTCAATTTGAGCCATTCGTGTCGCAATTTACATTGTAAAACAGATAGCGAGCACCACCCAGTCCAGCACGCGCCGAGAGATTCACCTGCTGTCGCGAAGGCGTCACTTCAAATTATGACTCTGGACAGTTTGATTTAATCTCCTCTGATGCATGTTTTTTTGCTAAAGGTTGACATGTTTATATCCATTTCGTAAATATTCTGGGTGTGATATTACATCAAACCACCTTTGACTTTTACCCCTGTAATTCTTTTTGACACATACAGCCCACAATGTTATTATTTTACATTTTAATGAAAAGACGTGTAGTCTAGTTCACCGAAAATTATTTGTTATTATTTTATATAAATATATATAAAGAAACACAGAGACGGATTGGGAATGTCAATGTTTTTATTCATTATCCACATTATTTTATATAATTCTATATTATTATTATTACTTGTTTTTGCATCAGATAGCAGAGCAAACAGACGCTCACAAGAGGAAATAAAACTGCGTGTGTTCCGCATAGAAATCGATAGTAATTCACAATCGGGGCAGTTTTGCGATATTAACTTGCTGTTGATGATTTTTATTAATGATTTCTTTATGTTAGCGTGTAATGAAATATCCACCTGCATAAAACACAAAGGACTCAATCGTGTATTCGACAGTATGATTGTAGCTTGTTGCATTGACGTTCCGTGCCAAAGCATGCCAGTCATGTAACCGAATCCCCTTCCGTGCATCCTTGTGTTGTAAGCACGATGACAGTTTGATTGTCGTGAATGCATTAAGGAGAAACGTTGACCTGCGTTTTCCCTTTAGAAACATCAAATCTTGCATGGGCAGGTAAACAGACGTCTTAACAATTTAAGCACAAAACATCAATATGCGCCTGTCAGTTCTGACAGTTAGTGCGATTACAAGTAATCGTCTGATATTAACAGAAAACAGCATCCACAACATTTCTGAAAAGAGGTCTGTCCGTTGCAGAAATGCACACGCAGGCTATAATCTTTATTGCCTTGTCAATATACATTGTAGACTTAACGATCACGTGGAATTAACATAACAAATGGTCACTTTCAATAGAAAATCGTAGAACAAATAAAACAACGAGAAATACAATCCTGAATTTATCAGGGCTGTAGGTCATAGATTAAAGATACGAGCCTAATAAAAACTTAAATAGTGATAACATATTGCTTTACTTCAGTAAGCATTTTTATAATATGCACACTCTGAGAGTTCATAAAATGCACTTAATTGAAATTAGTTACTGTTTTCCACGTCATTTTAATGGCTTAAGATCCATTCAGGGATGTATGCATGTTTATAAACATACTGCAGTCCTGTAGCTACTGAAAATGATCTCTGGGGGGTTTCAGTATCCAGCTGGGTACATCAGAGCACATTGGTTTTGTTGACCCGATTCTCGGTTTTTGGCATCAATAAGAACGAGTGGCATGTGTTTATGTTGATTGATAATGTCGACGACTCTGTCAAAAGTCTGCCGAAATAAAAAAAACAACAACATTAGGGCATTATAAATTTGGTCATTTTTGTATGCACCCAAAAAACTTTGATCAAAGCACAACTGCGTGCATACCTCTGAGGATTTTAGACCAGTGCCAAGCATGAAGCCATCTCGGTTTCTGCGGATCTGAATGTTGTAAACTTTTTGTTGGTAAAGGACCACGAGCGTGAAGGGCTGGTTAGGGGAGCGGTTTGAGCTGTCGCGCACCAGGAACGCACCGTCCTAACAGAAAGCACATTTCAATACACTATTGATATAAGATTTGATATACTGCAAGCTATAAAGAAAAATGACATTTTAATTTCATAAATCGCCACGTTTTTATATTTGCAATATTAATAAATGTGCATACTTTAATCTGCAATATAAAGAGCAGTTGTGCTCGATTTGATCACACAGTAATCTCACCCTGTTAACTCTTCTGAGACATCTCTCAGCCTCACCGCGGCTGATCTGTCCCATGTACCAAGATGGATCCATATCCTAATGGACAAATTAAACATTTGAAATGCAATGACTGATAAGCAGTTATGTGTCAAATATGCTTTTGTTTCCTCTGTATTTGTCTTAATTAGTTAATATGAACTGATTAAGATCGAAATAAAAAAAAAATCATTACAAAACACTAAAATGTGGTGTAAATGTAAAACGTGCTACAAGAGCGCCATCTGCTGGTCAAGATGTGTTGGTGTAATCACTTCAGTGCAGGCATTTCAACGCACCTTTTTGCCCCCCGTGTCAGAATGCGGTGGTGCCGGTCCTCTTGCACTATTCCGGTGAGCACTCATCGCTGTTATTTAACAAAGTAATGGATTTATTAAATTGGTTTCTTACAAATGTAGCTAAAAGCACCAAACAAAAACAGCACAGTTTATGATTCTCACCCTCTTGTAGTTTTGCAGGTAGTGATCGACTGGGACTAACACTGAAACATGATTGAAATACAGCACAGTATAATGAGACTGTCTGCACTTTTAAGTCTCTTATCTTTAAATATGAATATTAAGTTTGCAATAAAATATAACAGTGTTATTTACATTTGAGAATTTAGCACACTTTTATGCAAAGTGATTTATTGTATTGCATTAAAGGTATGCTAGCACTATACTGTATCACAGCTACAAAAATGAACTTGACACTGCTGTTGTTTTAGGCTAATCGTTAGCTTGTGTTTTCATTAGACTGTGTCTCAATACATGCCTGTCTCTTTGTAAAGGCAGTCCGTGTGTTCCTGGGGGTCTGGGTGAGGGATTTCTGGTGTGCAGTGGAAAAGTGTTGGAGGTGTGTCTGCCAGCTGAATAAATCACAGGGTATAAAACAGAGAATATAACATACACACTGAACTGTACTGTTATTAAAGCCTGTAATTATTTGATCAAAAAATTGTGATCAAGAAACGCTTGTACTTACCGTCATCAAGAAACTGTTAAAAAGGGGAAAAAGGTCAAATTAAGTGTGAGGCAATTGCTGATGTTTTGATGTGTTTTAAACCCATTTCAACCAGTAAGAAGTCTTAAATTACTTTCACAGTAATTTAGCATTACAGCTACATTCTAACATAACATTACATTAGCGTTAATGTGAGTACCTCAGTTCTGTGGTCAAGCCTGTTGGGAGTGACAGATGAAGCACTCCGGCGCACCCCGGGTGGAGGAAGGGAAGGTTTGGGAATTCTCAACGGGTCTCCTGGTAAAGGAGCAGCACTACTGACACGATAAAAACATTTTCAGCTTCTTTTACAAAGAGACATTCAGATGTCATAAATCAAATATTTGACGTGTGGTTGATTATGGCACAAAAAGCCCATAAAGGCGTAAAACCTCACTAATGACTGAATTATCACCCACCTTCTTAGTGGTTGGGCAGCCTGCAGGATATAAATATAATATCAGATGAGCAGCATCACAACCATTTACCACAGAAGTCAATTTTTTTGCACAATGCAACTCTACAACAGAAATTATGCAACACAATGCAACTCTACGGCAGAAGTTATGAGTTTAGAAAAAGTTTGTTGCTATGCCATGCACACAGGCATCTTTTCTGCAGTTTGGTGAGTGAACTGTAGTGACAGTAGCATTTATTTCACACATCTTTACCACATTAACCAACCAAGACGCTATTATCAAATTTAAGACAAACATGTTGAGACAGATGTTGACAAAACTTGCTGAATTGACAAAAAACTTCTATTTTGAGGCAGGAGGAAAGAAACTTACCCTGTCCAGTGAATTACTGCCACCTGTAAACACACGTAACCGGTTAAAACTTGACTAGTATATATTATACGATATATTTGTATAGTAGAGTTTTATACACAGCCAAAGACTTGAATTGATGTCAAATATGAGCAAAAAAGCATTAATCAATGAAAAGCATGACTGACAGGGTTAGAATGAGTCAACACACCTGTAGGAGGAGGGGGGTGGGCTCTGTCCTGAACTCCTGGTTTGGTACTGCGGTCTATAGCGGGTGCTAAAGGCCATGGCAGAGTATAGAAGATACATAAAGCAGATAGGAGCCCATAAAGATGGATAAGAGGAACAACACTTTACAATGTCATTGTAAAAACACACTGTCTTACCAGGGGGTCTTTTTGGTGATCGCTCTTCTCTTGAATGCAGTCCAACCTACAGAATACAGAGTTACAGTTTATTTAGCAAAAGACTGAAGTAAGAACAGTTACAGATGAAGAGGGACACATACTGTTTGGAAATATGAAGAACTCACAATTGGCCGCTCCACAGGTGGGAGAGAGGGGCCTGGTCCAGGCCGCTCGGGGGGCACGGGTGGGTGGCTCCTGCCCACGCCACGATTGCGGTTATTATCTGGTAAAACAAGGATCAAATCAGAACATTTACGAAGATTTATAGAATCTTTATTACATTAAAATCTACCATGTCAATATCTGATCTTGCAGATAACAGGCAGAATGTTATTAAATTTATTTTAACCTTAATTAGAAAAAAGGTTGCACTAAACTTTTTCACAATAATAAACTTTTCATGCTAGTTTTGAGGTAGCTATGACAATACAACAATAAACTGAATGAAAATAGTGTAATATCTGTGTACCGATATAATCACAGTTTTCCATGGATTTAGCAGGTAGGATATGGGGGCTGTTATCACGGTCGCTTGGAGGCGGTTCGTAGTTGTCACTGTCTGATCCTTCTTCTGGGGTCTCGTAATCCCCACCACTGGCTTCACCGTCTTCCTCTGGATCCTCACCATCAGGATTTTCATAATCATCCTCACTGTCCTTCACATAAAGAAGGCATGTGCTCAGCCAATCAGATTTGACGCTGAACACTGAGCAGCAGTTGCAAATGAAGTTAACGTAAAAAACACTTACAAACTCCTCTGAGTCCCATGCCTGATTCTCCTGGTGTGAGTGGTCAACTGAAAATAGAAAGAACCGATAACTTCTACACAATATCTTAAAAACGGCATTATTAAATATTTACGTTTACATAATCGGTACCTGGATAGCTGGGAACAGGTTGTGATGGCCTGTTACAAAATCAACAATTAATTATAATTGATAATCAGTTATGTATTGACTGTAAATACACTTTAAGGCCAAACGCATGTGGACACCCCTTTCTAACAAATGGTTTCACTAGGGCCTTTAATTACAGATGAATGTTTTATCTTACAGGATACAACTACATTTTATACAACTGTGTGAATCCAGGATTCTTGCAACAGGTTGTGGGTCTCTTTCTGTTCTGTTGTGCACAGTGAGGTCCAAAGGTCCATAAAGAAATGACTGGAAAAAACTGATAAGCCTGCGGACTGCTTAGACCTGAACCTCGCTGAACACTTTCAGAATTGAAACTCAACATCACAGTCTAGTGTTCCTGTAGCTCAACTGGTAGAGCATTGTGTTAGCAACGCAAAGGTTGTGGGTTTGATTCCCAGGGAACACAGGTACTGATTTTCAGGTACTGAAAATGTATACCTTGAATTCACTGTAAGTCGCTTTGGATAAAAGCGTCTGCCAAATGAATAAATGTAAATGATCAGTCTGACCTCACTGATGCCGTGAATGTAAACAATTGCATGTAACCATGTTCTAAAATCGATTTAAAACTTTGCCACAGCAGTGAAAGCAGTTACGCTGACAAGCTGTCTGTTAATGTGCATGGTTTTGAAGTAAAAGGCACATATGCGTGTTTGGGCATCTAAATACTTTTGGCCAAATAGTGTATTAGTGTGAGACATAACACAATGTTCACCATGGCATGTACTCACCTTATTGTTGGAATTGGAAAGAGTCTTTTCTTCTCTTTGTTGATTTCCTGACAAATCTTGGAGATAAACCTACAAATATTAGTAAACAACCATTTTAAATTCTCAAATCCTCAACTTGGTGCATGCTATGATTTGGTTGGTGTTTAAAGCACATCTTCTTAGTCTCAGTCTAAGTTAGTCTCTGTAATTATTGCTTTATGTATGACCTGAGGGTTTAGCTCAGGCAGGATGTGGTAACCACATCATCATGTTCTGTACGTTTATCTGTGCACCTAACATGACACAGATATAGTTACAGTAAACTCCCACCAAACTCCCATCTAACTCCCAAAATTAATACAATTCTCAATCATTTATGTGTTATTTAGTTGTGTGAGGCTTTTAACTATTTCGCACTATACATGCACTACAAAACAGCGACTAAAACATCGGTGCAATGGTTCCTGCCACATCTGCTTCTCTGGTTTATCTTTCCTGTGCAGTATTTCCTCTTAATGTTACTATGTCATCTGAGGTGTTTTCGCAAGCTTTGGTTTCTACACTTTTCAATTTAAGAAAAGTATAAGAGTAAAACTGTGTTCCTGTAGCTCAACTGGTAGAGCATTGCGTTAGCAGGGCAAAGGTTGTGGGTTCGATCCTAGGGAACACAAGTACAGATAAAAAATGTATACCTTGAATACACTGTAAGTCTTTGGCTAAAAGCGTCTGCCAAATGAATAAATGTAAAACAACAAATGTTGGTATTTAAATACTGTGGATATGGTAAATGATTCAGAACTTTATGCTAAATAAAGTCTAGAGTTGATTACATTTATCCTTGAAGATGTTTGACACAATCGGCATGCTTTAGTGGCTGGTCTTTTGCATTCGTTTATTTAATCTATTTTTATTGCTACAGATTAGAACAAAACATAATGATCAATACACAAAATACACAAAATAGCATGAAAAACATACAAGCAGTACTTACGGTGCATGAAGCTTAGGGAATTTTTGAAGATCATTTTCAGTCATACTCTACAAAAAGACATGAGACAAATTAAACACTGTCTTATTTAAATGAAAATAAATGAAAATGTATATAAATAATTTAAACTTAACTCTTTTCAAAATAAATTTAAAAAGAAATTTGTATGTCTTTCATTATAAAGGCTTTTATTGGTGTATGATCTAACTAAGGTTCAAATTAGTTCAAACATTTTTGGTAGTTTTAGTTTCTAAGAACAGCACTTCCTAAATTCCTGAATCATGTGAAACATCAAATCCACGATGCATCAGTTTTCATGCATCTGTTTTGTAAAGGGGAATGTGTTATGTGGCCCTCAACCTATGACAAAACCAGCTATAGTTATAACTAATCATAGTTATAACTAACAAACTAAAGTTAAATTACACAAACTACCTACCTAACTAAAGATTATAATTATATATAATATAATTTTTGTGTTGGCTTCATAAAAATAGGTTCATGAACTGAGGAGCTAAATTGACTGAAATATTCCAGGTGTACATACCAGGAATCTTTGTCCATTTATGTTATATCGTGTTACAACCTTATCACATCCAGTTAGGTTTTTCTAATGATAACAAGAAAGAAAGAAAGTCACTCAGATATACAGGGTAAAACACAGCTGTAATTAGACAACATAAGAAACGTGTCAAAAGAGTATCATTATCGGTCATACACAGACATATTTAATAAACTGAATAATGTTCATTTATCAACAATGCATAAATGATCTGACTGAAAGCAAAACCAACTTACTTTCTTCAGAAAGTCTGCTAACCGTTGCGAATCCCAGCTCATGACGTCTGATTTGGATGGAGCGCTGTCAGAACTCATTGTTCCAAATTGACTAGTTTTAATGATGAGTATAAAGTTCCAGATATCCTCAAGCATTGAAGAACTGTTGCCTCTCTCACGACTGTTCACGCTGTGCCAGACATCACGTCCCTCAGATCATAAAGTGAGACTCGTGCCAAACCAAAAATGTGATGTTTCGTGAAGATAACAACACAACTAACTGAAAATGAATCTAATTAGTGCATTTATGTATCTATGAATAAAAAACAAGCAGAACAGAAGACCAGAAAATAGAAAATAACTCAAAAAGAAAAATGAACGAAAAACAATTTGTGATAGAATCACCCAGCTTTAAATGTGGAAAGGAAATAAGAGAAAACAGTGAACTGCTCAAAATGTTAGAATAACATTTAAAAGAAAAAAGAAACCAACACCCCGGATTTGCCTGAGCACACTCTGAAAAGAATGACATCCACTTCCTCACAGACTTCCTGTTACTGCTTATGATGACAAGCAGGGGAAGTACAGCACATAAAAAAATAAGTTATTATTTGATAATATAACTCAGCCTCTCGGGTTGATGACAGTCATGCATCTACAATAAATATTCTTTGAATGTGAATATTTAGATATCCAGTTGTGAGATACTATATAATTGTAATTCTCCATTAAATGTGATGATGCTCATTAGATTGAATCCTAGACACACAATACAAGTTTAGAAATATGTAGCCACTTATTTGATCTGTTTAGCTGAGTCTTGCTAGTCCCACGTGTCATTTGATAGTCATAGAACTATTGTAAATGCTGAAGTTTAAAACTCAATATTCAGTTTATTGGCTTGTCAGTGTT
>JAZGTK010020818.1:0-10839 GCA_036877625.1 Ambastaia sidthimunki
ATCATTATGGTTGTAGTTGGGCACATTGTATGAAAGTGTGTGTGTTTTGCAGACAGTTTGGTCAAATTACTTTGACTTGCTAGGCTCGATTTGTGCTTTAGAGACCAGGTAATGGAGATTGCGTGGGGACTGAGAGAGCCTATAGTAATCATCTTCCTTACAAGTCAAACTGACCTCCATTTCCCAACATTGTTAACTGCAATGTTTGCTGCAGTGAAGTAAAGTGCTCATTCTCATTTCAGTCAATTTACTAAAAGCTCAGAGTCTAATGCAGATACCCATAAATGACATGACAATAAGAAAACAACTTTAAAACCACAGAAGTTACTGAAAGGCGGTACAGTAGCACAGTTACATAAGCAACTTGATTATTTTATTTCTGAAGAAAATTTGAGTGTCAATTGACTCAGTTGAATTTTTTACACCAGTTGCCACAATGCTATGAGGTTTCTATGTGGTCTAAGTTCTGAATACCTTTCTGTCCGTTGCTAATTCAAAAAAATTAGCATAATTTTTATAATATTTCTAATAATAGTTTATAATATTTTTGTCCCTAGTTATGGCTTGGGTCCATCCATCAGTGTAACTGGGGGAAATGTTCTCATTTGTTTTATCATCCGCCAGATGAAAATCTCATCACTTTGTATAAGTAATAACAGGATGATTTGCATACCAGAACTGAGTAGAGCAAATACAATAGTGATATTTGCCTATGCAAGAACTACTAGTATTCAGCTATGGGGAAAATGAGCAGGACTCTAGATGGCTTTCAGACAACTGTGAAAAGAGATCAATTTAATCTGCTTGATGCTTTATTTACTATTGTGGCAAAAGCTACAACAGATGTGCCAAAAGTCTACAACCTGTGCTAATATTGTGTGTTTGGGATTAAAGAGATCTTACATGATAGTGTTCAGAAGCCAAAATACTGAAATGATGACGTCAATAGAAGATTAAGTGAAGGCTTCTCTGAAATTGTAATCTTGTTAAATGGTTTTATATTTCACTCGGTTGTTTATTTTGCCCTAGTAGTCCTCCTGTCACATTGTATCACACTTTGTGATTGTCTCTTATCTCATTAATTTTCCCTCATATTCCCTCTTTGAGTCCATCCCTCATCCATTTTCTTCTACAAACAAGCATGAGGGTCCTCGTGAGCCATATGAATTCCCTCACCGCATCGGTCAGCAGAAAGGAAGTGGCTTTACGTAAGATGTTCAGTTATGTAAGACTCTCTTCAGAAGCTCATTCAGTGAATTGGCTCCCAACTCAGAAAGGTCAGCCAGAATGACTTGAGAACATTCACATTTCTGGTCATTGAACCCAGTTTTCACAGCAGTGCTAGACCTCTACACAAGGCTTTGGGTTTTGCAATGGTACAAAGAATTTGTGGCTTAACTGGTAAAGATCTAGGCTGTTACTACAAACGTCATAGGTTCAAACTCTGAAAATAATGACTGTCACCACTGAGCGTGTGCATGTTGGGTATGGAAGTGTCTACTTGCGTAAAGAGAAACAAATAGTTTTTTCCTTAATGGGACCAAGATTGAGGGATAATTAAAGGGCTAGTTCACCAAAAAATGAAAATGATTGTTTGCTCATCCTTATGTCGTTCCAAAATCTGCATGGGACTTGCAACAGGAGACATTTTAACAAATAATTAACTCAACAAGAATAACAAGAGAAAGGGGCCCATCCGTGCAAATTTGACACCTGGCCTTTTAAATCTAAGCCGTGTGAATTTAAGTAAGCACAGTAAACCATCTACAGTAGCCTTTGAACAACTTAATTATGACCATAGTGATGCACATAGCCATCCTGGTTAGGATCTCAGTGGTAGTTAAAGCTCTTTTCTATTCCAGCAATCTCAGAATTATAGCTCTGACTCGTCAACCCACCTCTGTTTAAAGCTAAACTGAGGGAATTGAAGTCATCTATCATGAAAAAAACCTCTGTGTTTCAAGATTAAAGTCAAACCAAACACAGAAAACATTCCACCATCTGTTTTGTTTTTTGTTTATGCTCTCATTCATCATCTTTTTCCTGTTCTCATTACTTTTTCTCTCTGGTCTCCATGGTGAAGCCCTGGTTGCTAGCAGCTGTTGACTGGCAGGTTGATAGCAGGCTAACGTTCTTCCATTCTCCTGCATTCCTTCGTGAGAGCCAGAGATAATCCCGCTGTGCTGCTGTCACGCAGGGTGAGCAGCGTGCCGTTTCACGATCAAGGGCGCTTTGAAGGGAATTCAACACCTCCAGAATGCTGCACACATCATGATTTCATGATTTTATGGTTTCATGATTGTTGGTTTCTTTTGGTGTGGATTCTTTATTACTTTTAAGGATCCAACAGCTTTTTCTGTATTTATTGCCTTCTGACTGAACAAACAAACACTGAGGGTAATGTGAAATGTTAATGAAAGGAAATATAAATAAGAGCATGCATTCCTTTGTGGTTAATAAAATTAGGCACCGACATCTTTGTATTCTTGTTAATGCTGAGTACATATGGAGCACCACCACACAAACACAACTCTTTTTTTAATATCTGCTTTTGTTTTCTTTTAATTAAGCTTCTGTTACATTTAAATCATTTTTCATATTCATAGCCATTCTCAAACCAACCTTTTAAAATCTAACCCTTTATTATCTCAAAGCTATTTTTACTCCATGCACACGGTTAATCCTGATCTTAAATTGCTTTGGGATTTTTTTCTTTTATCAGTGTCTTCAACGTTGCTGAGCTGTGAAAGGGCAGAAGCCCTCATCAAAATTCAGCCAGAGTCACCCATCAAACAACCAAACCGCTGGCCAATCAACTGCGATGCTGGGCGGAGCTTTTACATGACTATGCGTTTTGTCATTACCTTTTTAATACAGTGCCCTTAAAGCTATTCTGATTATTTTTCTTGACAATATCACATGAGGCAGCCAAGTTAGGTGCGATTGGTCAATTCCTTGATCTAGGTTTCTTCTTTCTGTGTAGAGCATCATGGGAAGCTCTGCCCGATAGTTCCTAAACATAGGGGAGAAAAGACTGTTGCTCACTGTTTAATAATTTAGGATGGAGTTTCCTAGAGCTGAATGACGTGAGAGAGTGTCTAGGGAGAAGCACACGGTGTGAGATGAGTGAATGGAAGACAGGGACATTTAAATAAATAAAAGTGTGAGTCATTTCAAGGAGAGTTGACATCTAAGATTCTAACAGAAGTCAGTAATGTCTGTATGAGAGAAAGAGAGAGAGAGAGAGAGAGAGAGAGAGAGAGAGAGAGAGAGAAAGAGAAAGAGAAAGAGAGAGACCTTGCTTACAAGGAGAAATGGGTGAGAGAGGTGTGGTCATAGAAAAGAGAGAGTGTTTTTTTTTTCTTGCTCTCACAGGAAGGAGGTGTGACTGCACTGAGAGAGTCTGTTCTCAGTGTGTCAGTGGAACCGAGAGGGAGAGGATTATTCTACTGCATTGCCGAAACACTAAGCTGACAGAGACAGAGAATATCACAGCCCAAGCTCTCACAGATATTCCGGTCTGACACACAAAACATCAGTTTGGATGGCATAACCTCCAGTAGACTGAGAGAACAGGAGGTAGTTGGCAGCGTGACTCAGAAAGGGACGAAATAGCTCCACCTGCGGCATCATCATGTCCTCCAATGAGCTGAGCGCTGCGGAATTGGACCCCTGCATTCGGACCTTTAAGGAGCACATGCATTTGGAACTGGAACCGCCGAGATTGGGTACAGGCAACAAGCGCATCACATCACCCAAAATATCCCCCCGCAGCTCCCCACGGCTCTTCCGCAAGCTGATGGTCAACAAGGGTAGCCGCCATAGACGCCGGTTCACCGTCGCTCACACCTGGTAAGCGTGTCAGTGACATCCAGCATGAAGAGAAGAGACCAGAGGGTTTCGGTACTACGTTGTTTTGCAGTTCTGACTTTAAAGGAGGATGGGATTTTTTATGAATGATACTGGGATGGGTGATTGTTGTTATAGGTCAGTGGGGTGTGATGTCACTGCAGGTGTGATACCATAAAACTATGACTAGAAATTGATTTGAATGTCAGAAAAACCAGCAAATGTTGTGTGATGTTTGGATAGCAAGGCAGAGAAGGTGGAACAACAGGGTGATGTGTTCCTGTAGCTCAATTGGTGGAGCATTGCATTAGCTGGGTTCAATTCCCAGTGAACACCCAGAATGATAACAATGTACACCATGAAAGTAGCTTTGGATAAAAGCATCTGGAACATGTATAAATGTAAATATAAAATGTAATGTAATTCTCTCAGGTCAGCATGACATGACTATTATCTGTGAGGCTGTGAATTTACACTTGTGTGTAGATCAGAGTCAGTTTTACAGAAGACAGTATGCCAATATTATAACCATCTCAAACCACATAAATATAAATATATATTTTTTTTAGCAAATTAGATGCATAAAGAATGCAACTAATAAGTAAAAAATAATTTAATCAATTTTAAAATGATAAAAATAAGTAAAACCAAAACGTTTTAAGAATACTTTTATATTTGAAACATACTAATTCATGGCCATTATAGACTAGATGATCTGTAGAAAATTAGTCACCTTGCATTTTTCTCCTAATAAAAGTGCCTGCTCTCCTCGCAGCAGCACCAAAAGAAGGTCTTTGCGTCACTCAAAATAATAGTGTAGTAAGAGTCATATCCACTTATTATTGACTGGAACAAAATGAAAGCTTTGTGCGATGAGATTGGATCAGACTTGGGAGGATGTGGGCAGGATATGATGTGACAGATGCTTATTTATCCTTTGGTAAATTGAACGTTTCTTATCCTGTCTAGACTCTTGCTATGGTCATATTGTACAACAATAAAGCATTGAGCCACTTTTTAATAAAAGATACTATCGGTTTCATTGCTAAACAGTAACATTGTATAAACGATTTCCTTTTTATACACTAGATTGCAACGGTAATTAGTTTTGTGCGTGTGAATGTATGTTGCATTGCTCATATAATGTTTGTGTAGGGGTGGGCTCAGACCCCCTGTCTTATTGCCTTGAGTTTAAAACTACAGTATAAGATGTGGCGTTCTTAAAATATACCCTTGCGTAGTTATGGCCATGCATTTAGGGGTCTGAGTCCTTCTGTGGCAGAAAGATGTCTCTTCGGCTTAGTTAGCTAGGCAGAGTGTGTTTAATGTTTAATTTCTCAGATACAAAACAGTGTGGCTGGGTTACACTGTCAGCCATGCACAGACACCAGCACCTGTGCATTGCTAAGCTAGACAGCTATTAGACACAGATAGGTGAGAGTTAAATGAGGCACACTGCAGGTTTTCTTTATATGGTCAGATTATGGTGGCGAAGGCTTTCAGCACTGATCTGCTGTGAATGGTGGCAATGGAAGCATGCATATTTGATTTCATCAATTCATAAAATGAGATTGAATGAGAGTGATCTGCTATATTTGTGTGTGTGTGTGTGTACGTGTTTGTGTACTACAGCCCTTAGTCATAGATGTCATTCTCTCTACCTGAAAATAGATCAGTGATTCTCAGTTCTGCTTCAGGCACCACATTTTACATTGGACGTCATAATGTAATCCAACGCAGAACAAAAACATCCTTATAATCAAATCTTTAAATATATATTACAAAGTGATCTGAAAACATATTGAGTGCGTGCTTTTAATTTGGCTCATATTTTCTTTTACGTTGCCTTCTTCCGATCATCTGTTAGCATCTGTGTGATTTGGCTAGCAAGTGCACCAAAAGACAGATGCATTTGCTAAATTATCATAGCGCTTAATTGGACGTTGCCTAAGAGACAAAACAAGGTATGTAAATCAAATGTATCATTGCTTTTAAAGTTGCCTAGCTCATTTGTTTTGGTATCAGAAGTATGCACCACTATATGGTCAGCTGCATTTAGTTGTTGTGCTGTCAGCAACCACATCTAAACTCATATCTGACCAGTTGAGAACCACTCTCAATGAGCATTCTCAGATGACTGAATCAGAACCTTTTGCAACTCATCAAACATTTTATCGCAGATATGCATCACGTAACTTGTAATTTCAAATGCATTAACACTGCAGTGTTGTTTGATCCTCAACAAACACGAGGATTGGATGGAGGGGGCAAGGCTGTTTGATGGAGTGAGATGGTGCATGAACACGGAGGTGGAGAAAATGCAAGTGCAGTGGTGTGGAAAGCCACAGAAGAGACTCTCATCCCTTCATATTAAATGACGGTAGGGAGAATGGAGACGTAATCTCTCATGTCTATTGGACAGGCATTAATAACTTGTGAAACTATGTGGAAATGGGTGTATTCCAACTAATTAACTCCTGCATATAGTGCTAATCTGGATGTTGCAGACTTGACGCAAATCTGTATTTTCCATGTGAGCACCAGAATTCAGTGTCTGAATCATGTGCATTGCTTTCTGCCGTAGCAAAACTAATTTTTATGATAGGTTGTTAAAAACAAGCATAATAATGTGATAGCCTACACATTTTAATCTGAGTTTATGTCCTAACCTAGTTGGGATCTGTTGGCCTCCCAGTTTGTATGTGTTGTAGCCTTAACATCAGTTATTCTGAAATTAACAAACTTATTCTGAAGAGTTTTGTGTCCTTAAAAGTTTATTTGAAAGTATGCAGATCAGATATTACTGTGACTATTTCCCTCAGCTGTATCCAAACAAAGAAAAATCAACATGCACCCCCTTTTTCATACTAATGTGCTTTCTTTTTCATCTAATGAGTTATGCTTTCATTTTGCATCCCCAGGGCCTAATATTTGGATCTGTTCCCTTTCTCAGTGGGAGACATTATACTGCATTAGCATACATAAACATCCCAGATATCCTGAAAAAGTTTGGCTAGCTCTATTAAAAGTTGTGCAAACATCTCCATGTGATACTCAGTTCGGTAAATGTGGATTTGGTAAAAAAACAAGTGTAAAAGACTTTTTCTTCATTCTGCCTCTGCATCACTTCATACTTGGGTAAGTTCTTGCCTCAGGAAGTCTGATTTGAAACCCACTGTGGTGCTTAAAAATACTTCATTTGGACAGGACAGTTGCTTTTGAATGGGTCTTGTGTGTTAAGAGCAGTAATGTTGATGTTTCTTGTATATTGTGTTATAAACTGGGTCCTTCCTGTCCCCACTCAGTCTGAAAGTATTTGTTTACTTTGTGTTGTACAGTGTGTTGGTTTATATGCCCCTTTATTTGCTTGATTCCGTAGGTCATTGGCCTGGAATGCTTGATAATCAGATCAGTTGGAGAAGAACAGACAGAACCTCATACATGTTTGCTTTCTTTGATATGACAGGCCTGGATCAGTCATGGGGTCACAACTCTGGTGACAAATCAAGAGTTTGAGCCTTTCTAATGCGGGTGTGTGTTAAGGCACATCATATTATGTGTTAAGCCAAGCATGATGGCTTTGTTCCACAACTTACTGAGCTGCCTTGTAAGGTAACATGCTAACCAACATTTTAGGCACACAAAGTTTTAGAACAGAGCAAATGTGTGTTGTATTCAGAATTTTTTTAAGTCATCCACATTGTGTCTCATTATTAAATGTTAACAAAATGTTATTTACCCTCGGATTTAGCTAGGCAGCAAAAAAGCAGCATGGTTGACAGGCACGTTTTATTCAGCTATCGGCACCAAAATCACCAGGCAAAAAAATGAGAGGGTGGTGTGATCTGTTATCTAGAAGTGACAGGATACAGAAGTAGCACATACACAATAACAGTCACATTACACAAGGTCACAACAATTTCTTTTAAAACCAAAGTCACTTCCCAGTTAACAAATTTAGGTTAAGAACATTTCCCTAACAATAAAATGTTACAAAAGTCATTTATATGTATAAATATATATGTAAATGTATGTTTGATTGAGGTTTACTGAAGTGTTCTTTGTTTGCTGTGATCTCACAAGCTAGATTCAGATGAACAAGTTTACAGTACCTCAACATGCATTCATTCTGACATTTGTCTAAAACCTGTGGATCCGTATTAGCCCAGAATGAATCTTGTGTGCTTCAGTTAAATTGTGACCCAAAAATTGTGCATAACATAAAATATGTATTATATACTTTTGTCATAAAGTTTCTTTATTTTATATAAAAATGCTAAAATTTCCAGGTTAAATTAGATTTTTAAACCCAGATTTTCAATGTGGAGTCAGACTTTTGGACCCCCATTGTACTCAGTATGCCGCTTCAGAAAATTAATTGTTTTGCCAGCATTGTAAAAATAGCTAGGTGACCTTTTCACTTGGTCTTTGTTGTCAATGCACTCTTTCTCCAGCCCCAACTCACTTTCTCCAGGTCAGACTTACTTTTTGTCTGAGAGTTAATCAGTCTCCAGGGCTGAAGAATCTGGAACACAGTGAGTCTGCTGGAAGCAAACTTTCTCAACTGGATTTATGGCTACAATCACATCTACTCCATAATTATTACTTTCTTTCACAAGGCCATCGTCTGGGCCCACATACTTAAATAGTTGTACTTTAGATAAATGGGGTGACTAAATGGTAACATTAAATAGATCATTTGAAAAGCTGAGGTTCATAGTTTAATAAATAGATGCCAGACCACATTCTTTAGAACAGCTGTGATTCTTTAGACCTTCAAAAAATACTCGCTTATTTGTAGGTGCACCTTACAATTTAAAATTACTCTTACGATTGCGAATGTGTGGAGAGTTTAGAACATAAACAGGTGAATGATAAATAAAAGGTTTTTTTTTTTCATTTTTTCCCAATAATTCAGTAAACAGCCACTAAAGCTACAATCTGTAAAATAATTTTTTTTTTTAGCAAATAAATTACTGTTCAGTGTTCATTTTACCCTGATTCATAACGTAACATTCGTAATGAGTCATAATTTGAGCTGTCAGGTCTGATGTCACAGGACATGTCAAATTGATGTCATTTGTCTGCATGGTTACACCACATTTGTATACAGGAAGAGGATCCAGTTACTACCACTACAGTTAAAATAAACATAGACTGAGGTTTAATAAAAGGACACAAGCACCATAAAAAAGCATCATAGGCATCATTCATTCATATGATACTATATGATAGCTATAGGCATTTTATTAAAGTTCATGAGATAAGTGTTTAAGTCATAAACAAATTATTGAGTCAGATCTTCTCAGTGAATTAGTTGTTTGTTCATCTGTCAGACTGATCTGCTTTTTGGGCTTAACTCACTGATTCAGTGATCCAGTCACTGCGATTAGCTGCTCACCAGAGGGAAAGATTATCAGTGAACAGCAACAAATTCCTCAATGCTCATCATACAAAGCTATGATGTTATGACCTAGTATATAATACATTTATCATAAGGACTACCTTTATTGTACTTTCTTGGTGTCAGGTTTAGGCCTTCAGTCCCTGTTTATTGTGACCAGTAAAGAACCTTTGGAATGACATGAGGGTCAGTAAGATATATTGCCAGAGGATGTGTAAGAAAAAAGGACAGTTAGGTGTCTTATTCATATTTCTTAGCTTTAACAGCCAGTCGTTGTGTGTGTGTGCATTTGTAGCTTGTTCATACAGCAGTTGGTTAGAATTTAAACTTGTCACCCATATTAATAAAATAACTTGCAAATAACTTGCAATTTTATGTTGCAAACAGAGAGAGGCAAAAGTTATGAATTACAGCTTTAAGAACAAACAAATAAATTAAGAGCACTCTGTGGCCTTTGTTTTGTGTGAGGAAAATAGGGCTACATATTGTGCAGAGGGCATAATCCATAATGAGACTTACTTACAAAATAAAAGTCTGGGCTGGTTGGTGAATAAGAGAGCAAAATGGTGCAACTGTTTGGTGAATTGGCCTCAGTATGTGGCCTGAATGTGTTAGTGTCTGAAAAAGACAGTTTACTGACTCACCCACCGACATCCCCACCATGACACAAACCCCACAGAGAGTTGCTCCTGTGCTCTGTTGCTGCTCCTTTCATTGCAGTTGTTTTGTCATGAATAAAGCAACACCCAATGCACTCTCTGCTCTTAGTGTTGCTCTTGTTTAAGCATGTCCTTTAAAGGACCTGCTTTATACTGTGTGTTTGTGTACCAGCAAGACACATTAACTCTAATGGTCCATTGTAAGTTAAAGCATAGTTGAACTTTAAAGTAGAAAAAAAGTACCATGAAATCTCAAATTCCATCAGGATCTCCCAAGCTAGTCAGTAGTGTGTGCATGTTATGGTTATAGCACATCTTCTTTATAAAGTATGCCTTATTATGCGTGTGTAAGTGTGTGTGTGAATTGTAATGAATTGTTACTGAATTGTAAACTGAATGATTTGCAGTACTCTCAACAAAATCCAATACAATTACTCGCATGAAATGCATGAAACAACTTACAGTTGACTCCTATAGTATGTGTTAGCATGTTTATAAGCTAACGATGCAATGCTCCAACAAGCATGCACTCAAAATTCCTCTGTTTTAATTAGATGAAACATCTTTCTTTAAATATGGAGTCTACAAAAAATAAAGTACATTTATAATTAACATTTCTGTTGCTTGTCTGCCCTCTTGCATTTGTTTTATTGAGTTTACATAAAACAGCCTTTGCATTTGGAACGCACATATGTGTCTTAAAATCATAGGTTTTGGAATAGAACACGATAACCATTGGACAAATATGTAACAAATGCCAGACGTCCTCATTTTAATGTCTGGTAAGATTATATGGACTGTACGTTCCATTTTCATACGTGTGCTTGCGTTCCCAGAATGGCAGGTGGACTTTGAGTCATGTCAGCTGTAACGCCTGATCAGTTTGTCATCCTCTCCAGATTGTCAAAATGAATGCCAAGAGATTTA
>JAZGTK010020819.1:0-10839 GCA_036877625.1 Ambastaia sidthimunki
AACATACCTTTTTAATTTTGTCCAATCTGGAGATGACGGCTAGTGCAATTGTGCAGAAAACCACCACCAGTCCAGCAATCGTGGGTTCCAGAGGAAACTTCAGAGTTTTATCTAAGGAGGAAAAATTAACATACATTTGAGCTGATTAGACAGACATTGTATAAAAACTATAAAAGGGGAAATAACAAAGACCTCCTGTAAAAATGTCAGATAGGAATAAAACAAGAAAACAAACCTTCAACAGTAACTTTAAATGTCTTGCTTCTAATTCCATAGACAGATGAGGTCACCTCACAGATGTACGTTCCTTGATGTACAGTACGCTTAATATTTGGGATTGATAACTGGGTGGTAATGCCATCATTGGTGGTTTTGTAACCACCAGTGGTCAGATCGAGAACCTCGCCCTCCCTTTTCCAGATCACGGTGACTGCAGGATTGGCTTGGACATCACAGGACAAAACAAGATCACTTGTTTCCTCAATGAAGATATCTTCAGTTTCATTAAGATCAGGGGCAACTGTAACAACAGCAATACAGAGAAAAAAATAAAGGTATTGCCAAAAAGCCTCAAAGGCTGCTTGTATAGCAAGATCAATTAAGTTTAAAATAAAAGAGGTTGCCAGCTCCTGACTTTTGAATTACAGACACATATAGAAAAGTTTTCCCCTTCTCGTTTCTTTTCAAAGCTGAAACTCTAACCATTAGTTAATTTAATTCATTTAAAGTGCAGAAAACAAATCAAAAGTCCTAAATCTGTAAGACGCCATTTCAGATCAATGTTGTTCCAATCCTGTATTACTTTAACCTTAGCAACCACATAACAACGGCCTGGCAGTCAGCTAGGGTTGAGGTTTGCATGGCCCAGCATCTCTCGCATTTTTACCTCTAAATTCACTTGTGATGCTCTCAACCATTTTAAATGGAGCATGAAATACAAGAAGAATAATTTGGAAGAATATTGACTTTCCATTTGTTTCTATACAATGAAAGTATAGAAAGTACTGAAAGGCTTTCAGTCTGTAACATACTGTATAATATCTCCTTTTGTGTTCCACAGAACAAAGAATGCCAGTTTGGAACAACACAATGGTGAGTAATACCAGATGATGAACTTCTTCAAAAACCTCAAACCAATCATCTGACCCTTCAAAATTTTCTTGCTTAGTCATTTTCCTCAAAATATCTTAAAGCTTAAACATACACTGCACATCAAGCTCAATGGAGCTGTTTATGCTTGCGTCCCCCTTCAGCTGACAGGTGAAGATGACTCCGTTGTCCTCTCTGCTCACTGGCTGCACACACAGACTGCTCCGGTACAGACGGTTTTCCTCTTTCAGATCCACCCGGGCGCCGTTGCGGTACCATTGCAGTTCGTTCTGGTTTGATGGGTCGATACCAGCATCAGTCACACAGGTCAGAGTGACGGTTTCATTAACCTGCGTCTGAATGATGCTGCCAGTTGCCGGGGGACATGACTCAACAGTGACCGCTGGTGAGAATACGTTCAGTCAAAATGAATCAGGCATTATGTACTGCAGTTATATTCCAACATACAGTGTTTCAACACAGGTATTGCCTCAGACATTACAGTTTTTATTAACAGAATAAAATACTCCTCTATTCATTTGATACAGTGAACGATAAATTGATAAAATCTTTAAGATGCTATTTAACTTTTTTTTAGTTTTTAACTTTAATGTGTTTAGACATAAAAAACAAAGTGATAATTTACCTTTAACACAGCCAATACAACAGAGCAGGAGTGCAGTGATGCTAACTGATAATTTCATCTTTGCACATCTGCAGCTATCTTTAATGACAAAAAACAGGCTTAATATTTGTGGAACCTTTCTCATATACCTTCATTCCTTTCCTTTGGAAATTAAAGAATATGATTTTAAAAAGATTTTGCCTACATTTTACTAATAGAATGTGTGAAATACTAATTGCATTATCGGAATTACAGAAAGCATTTTAAAAATCACTTACTCACCAAAGCCTTGTGTGTGATGATTCCTGAAAGCCTGACAAATCCAAAGGTTGCAGGAATGAGCTCTGGGGAGACTTGTGTCTGTACAACACTGGTTTATATTCTACAAGAAAGAGATTTACAGCACTTTACAGGAACTGAAATCACCTCCCCTCACGGTCACAGACCTTTCGTGATGTTGTGCAAAAACAAGGAGGATGGCTGTTTTTAGTGTCATTTAAAACTCTCCAGGTGGAATGGAAAGGATGAAAAGATAAATCTCATAAAGATATAGTCTCATAAAAATAGTTGCGATAAGAGAAATTTGATGTTCTATAAAATATGCCACATGCATGTTGAAATGATTCATGCATATATTCAGTATTTGTACAACATCTGAAATTTGTTTGGCTGTTTCAGAGTGATATTATACATGTGTAGTGCTGGAAAAAGAGAGGAAATTTCTATGATGCGCAAGTTTGCATGTAGGAGTGTTAAATGCATCTATAAAAATGTACAATGGAATTTAAATGTTTACAACCCCACTAAAATCTCAGAAATTTTTATTTGAACCTATAAAGGATGTTTTAAACAAAAAAAAGTTATTAAGTAAAATGAAAATTAAAAAAAAAAGAACTCTGCATTAACTCTGAATAAAATGTCACTTTTTTATTTCTTTGAAACATTCTCAGATTGTGATGACAAGCAGGTTATTTTATGGTGTATTTTTATATAATTTTATAGTTAGTCTGAAATTGCAAAACAATTCTGTTTGCTAGTGCATGTTGTAATGCTCTCTGCTTTGTTTTTGCCCCAGTATTTTTTTTTTAACAAAAGGGCTATTATGCAGCTTAGATTACATTATGTAAGGTTGTGGTAATAACTTCATCTCAATAATTATCCACCAGGGGGCCCAGTTTGTCTACTGTAAACTAATCACAATACGCTTTTTAAAGTCATATTTGTAATTAAAATAACAAATATCAAGTGCAAATAAATGGTAACCATTTAAACAGAAAACAAAATTGTCTTGCATTATAAACTTTTTTACTCAATTTTTTTTAATCGTAAAATTATAACATCAAACCGGCTGTACAGTAAGTGTAGCAATATTACCAATATACTGTAAACTTGATTGCACTTAATGGCACTGAAATATGGCATTTTTTTTAGTATTATTTTCATGCCAGTGCATGTGAGTATTATGAGTAGTACATGAGTACACATCTCTGTTGTATGATACATAAATATAATTCTTGTTATTTATTTATTTTTGCTTGTTTGTGTGCAAGCTAATAAATAACATTTCTATACAATCATATTGAATATTATTGGTTTAAATAACAGAAGTGTGTTTTGATATCATATAAGTCTATTTATGTCCATCTGCTTTATGTTACGTTCACACATGTGAGACTAACTAAAGAAAGACAGTTAGGGACAAACTACTGTAGTTTATTGCATCTTTGTGCTTAAGTGTCATTTTAACTATTCCCGTCCTATTCACTCTTCAGGTGTCTTATTGCATATGTGATAAGACATGCGTATCTTTTGCTTGAAGACTAAAGGTCACTTCTATTTGGTACAAGATGCACACAAATAATGCAACATGATTAACACAACTCAAAAAAGAGATTTTGAAAATCTTTGCATGCTAGATGCAGTTTCTAAATGCAGTTTTGATCAAATTTATCAGACATTGCATATGATTTTAATACTTGTTTTTAACATACAACGCTGTGATTGATTTTGTTAAGCCAGTTTATTGAATGATCATGGTTGTGCAAGACCTTTAGAGTTGACTGAGGTTAACAATTACTGTTTAACAGAATGGGCATGTTAATGACCAAAGGTTGTGTGTGATGTGCCAGTTATGACCAGCATGGCAGACTTCCAGAGGGTACTGTGCCACCATACTACTGACATTTAGGTTATCTGGTTAATTTATGTGTGTAATAAACCTCAAACACGCATTCTTTTGGTGTAATGACTTTTGCATGGGGGTGTACAAGAGTATATACTGTTGATGACACCAGTTTTCAAAGTAGCTATATTAGAGGACACATTTTTATAACATTAGCCTAATCCCATCTAAAGAGTCATTTAAGGAAGTAGATCTCTTGACCATGTGACTTCACAGGTTGACAGCCACCTCAGGGGCCATCATTAGAGCATCACTGAGTGAGCTTTTGCTGTTTATTAAACTTCATTAATAAAGTGAGTCTTAAAAAGCAAAAATTGTGGCACGAGCCCCTTGAAGGAGCAACAATCTGTTATTTGCATAGGCATTCCTGATAAGATTACTGCTGAGAAGTACGAAGGGCTAACCCGCCCCTTTCAACTACAACCCCCCCACCTCCCACCCCAGTGCTGTTGTGCTCCATACAGGGAATTATAAAGAGCTTGCTGCTGACCTGCCTCTTTCTGGCTCTCTGTGTGACTAAAGGCAGCAGGTTACTTCATCAGTGTCCCAGCCTGATTTGATTTGATTGCTTCTGCCTCCATGGACTGATAACATTTTGGGAAATCAGGCAGAGAGCGGCTCTCATTCTTAAATTGCTGCCTTATTTTCTCGTCTACTTCTCTCTCTTTTCTCCTGGTTTTATTCACTCAACAGTTGAATGGACAAGGCTGAGCGGATGCCTGAGGCTTGTGGCCCCCTGGCGAGCAATGAACAAATCACCGAGGCAACAGCGTCAAGTTCAAAACTGTTCGGCTGCAGCTGTCTGCATCGCTGGGTTCCCCTGGCCTACAGAGAGGAGCTCTACCATGTCCTGCGTCTAACTGGGCCTCTGGTGAGTTCTGTGCCTGTTCCAGCACTCACTTATGTACCCCAACAGCACTGTGACTGAGTTACAAACTTAATGCTGGGGCTTTAAACTTTAAAGGGCTCTTGCAAACAGAGACAGATCCTCACAATTTACTTAAAAGTGGCAATGCCTGGCTTTGACTGTAACTTATATCTGTAATTCACATAGTGAGTGAGTAGTAATCTGATGATTTGATAAATGAATATGAAACAAGTGATATAATGACTCATTTGACATGATGGCTAATTTATCAACTTATAATTGTTATGACATGTCACTTAATGTTATAGATATTCAAGAATTATGCAGATATTTTGTAATCCTATTGAATTCCCTATTGGATAAATTGTAGTACTGATACAATAAACAATATCTTTTCAGAGTGTATTAGTTATGTAAGGGAAACAACCAATTGCTCATATATATTTTCAAATCCTATGTTTGTTGCAATAAACGTGCCTGAAAGAATCACATATGCAAAGACATAACACATAGACCCACATTACCACACAGCAAGCCCAGTTATGAGACTACTTTACCCTGCCAGTTCTCCAGCTGTGACCCCCAAAATCTGGAGAACATTCTTCTATGTAGCCTGAATGTTCTATCAGTGTGGTTTATTTGTGTTTGACATCTGTGTTTTGTGTTACACAGCTCGTCTCCAGAATCCTCAACTTCCTGCTGCCTTTTGTCATCACAATATTCTGTGGTCATTTAGGAAATGCTGAACTGGCTGGATATGCCCTGGCCTCTGCGGTAATGTCTCAATCATCTGTCTGCATTCTCATTATATAGCTTTAGTAAGTGCTGTCAAAGTATAGACTATATGGGCAAGTACTTACTGTATATTTAGGGTTAGTCAATTTATTATGATGTCTCTCTGTGACGTTACAACCTCACATTAATGTCCCTAATATCTTGATTGATTACTGTTCATTTCTGAAAAAAATGGTTGATAAAGGATATGATGATTGACAAATAATATTTTGCCATATCTTATCTGCTTGGTAAACATCATATCTTGTATGTTTTTGACACCAGTATATTCTTTTCTAAGAGGTTCTCTGGAAGTTGATGAAAATCCAATTCTTGATCTTTAAAAACCAGTAACAGAAAATGAACTAGATAAAGACAGAAAGAAGAGTATTTGTATTGCTCAAGTGTTATTTATCTCGTCCAGACTATTAATGTGACCACGACAGCCACAGGATATGGACTTGCTCTTGCCTGTGACACGCTCGTCTCTCAGGTATTAATAATATTTAATATTATTAGGTATTAATAATGTATAATAATAACACGTTCAAATGAATGACCTTGTTAATATGGTTAAAATACTCATCAATATATGTAAATAAATAACCAATTGTTGTTGAATTTTTGCATAATAGACACCATAAAAATAGAGTTTAATTAGAGTTTAGATATTCAGCAATAAGGTTGAATTTCAGTCATTGGTAGAATGTTGAAGTCTGAGCAATTGATTCATTGAATCAACAACTGACACATGGTATTTAATGTGAATGTATTTATTGCACAAAGCTAACATTTTCTTCCTCTCGTCCAGACGTTTGGCAGTAAGAATCTGAAGCGAGTAGGAGAAATACTTCAGAGAAGTATAGTCATTCTGTTACTCTTCTGCCTGCCATGCTGGGCCATTCTCATCAACGCTGAGTCAATACTGCTCGCCCTGAAGCAGGAACCAGAGGTGGCCAGGTCAGAACCATATCCACAAAATGATGCTCTTTCAAATGTGGGTTTGTTTAAATGTGAGAAGAGTAGCTGCTGGTGTCATTCACGTTTGCCTCTTTAGCCCTGGATAGTTTTCTTTATTTTGTCTTTAGTTATTTTAGTTATTAGTATTTAATTAATTCTTGTTTAAATGCTCATTTGTTAAATTGATTTTCTTAAGGCCTTATCGCTTTACCAGGTGGTTGTAACATATGGGGGCTCATCTGTGATTGGCTCTCTAACCAAATGGTTCAGCGTGTACCTTCAGGGAACTGCGTTGACCTGAAGTAGTTTTTGCAAAAGTTTGTCCAGTATCATTATTTATTTATATTGGGAATGGCTCTCCTCCAGTAAAAACATCCCATAGGGTAATTGTTACAAATGTTTTAGAATCACAATGCTGTGTTTGCTGTAATGAAAGCAACATTTTATGCCAAAATAGCACAGAACAAGCACAGCATCCATCTTTGAGGAACAGAAGCTTAAACTAGGAGGAAACGGAAGTTTCTTACAGAACTGAGAGTAAAAACCATTTCCATAAACTTAAAAAAACACGTTTGTTTTCGTTCTCTGTGCAATGTGGCTGGGGAAATCAAATTAGTTTGGGCTTCTTCTGGCCAGTTTGTAACTGATGAATAAAATATTAGCTGGGTCTTCATTTTCTGCCTCACTGGTTCATTTAATTTCACGTTATATCACATCAAATACTGACACGTTCTTTAATAAAATGAGATCAATAAGGATCAGTTTATACTACCATAATCAGAGACATCGTTCACTGCTTTGTTTCGAGGCTACATTAAAATTGGCTTAAACATATGAGGGGGCAAGTGGCATCTGGTCACAATAGCATAATATTGTTGTTACTATTTTTAAACCCAAGCATCACACTGTTCTGAAATTGTTATTCATAAGGCTTCATTACTGCTGATTCTACAGGATTGCACAGCTGTATGTTACGGCTTACCTCCCTGCTGTTCCTGTAAGTACAACAACATGTTCATCTCGCACACTCAGAGCTTCTGCTTTCATCTCTGTGCTGCCTTTGTTTTCTAGAGTAGAAGTTCAAATGTTTCCTGGTGTTTTCTCCAAAAATGTGCTTCTCACTTTTCAGGCCCCTTTTTTATTTAGTCATTTAGTTATTTGTTCTAAATATATTAGTCATATAAGGCAGTTATGGGTCAGTTGTGGCCTGCTGGGTAGAGTTGGACTTGTAGAGAAGGTTGCTGGTTCGAGTCTAATGTGGACAAACTGAGGTGACCTTGAGGGAGGCACCCAACCCCTGACTGCTCCCCTGATACCATTTAACCAATTAAAATATTTCTACTGTAAACATGTATACATATACATTAATTTTCCATTAAAATGACATTTTAACATATTTTTACAGTGTTGTCTCTCCCTCAATTTGCTAGGCCATGTTTCTGCACCAGTTGCAGGTGTCTTATCTGCAAAACCAGGTACATCTTTACACCCTCCCAATAATCCCATGATGTACAGTAGCTTATGGCAGCCCATAAGAGCACAGAGGCTGTGAAAGTAAACAAAAAATGTGATATTATGTTCCAGGGCATCATCCTTCCCCAGATGTACACAGCAGTTGCTGCCAATATTTTAAACTTAGTGACAAACTACGTCTTTCTTCACTCAATGAAACTGGGAGTTGCGTATGTATGCTTGTCTGTTTATCTTGTAGTCAATATCCTGCAATGCCTCTGTGCTACAGTATTCCAGTCACTTTCTAGAGCAACGATGCATCTATAGTTCAGCTAAATAGCCATTGAGAATACATACGCTGTAGAACCGCAGTGGTCATAAGTGCAAAGGCATAAAGGGTCCTTGTGGTCAGCAGGTGTGTGTTTGTCCCTGCAGGGGATCTGCTGCAGCCAATAGTATGTCACAGATTTCCATCTGTCTCCTGCTGTTTGCCTACATACGCTGGAAAAAGCTGCACCTGAAGACATGGAATGGTGAGGAATTATGGAGAGACACACACACACAGAGATATGTATGTTGTATGTATGTTGATTTGAATTAGAGGGAGAGCTGGGATGTCCTCATAGTGCACGAGACTTAAATATACACTACATTATGCACACATACAAACCACTATACACACACCGACACAGAAACTCAGATTTACTTGGTTTACCATATTTTATTAGTAGGTCTATATTAGGGCACATATTACTTACTTAGCAATTAAGATACTTACTTACTTACTTAGCAATTAAGATAACAGTAATTATTACACTCTTACCCTGACACTGACTCGCATTTACCTTGTTAAATAATTTACACTCTTCATAAAGCTGTTGTCATTGTAGGATCTTCCTAAATGTTCCAGAAATCCAAGTTATGTCCGGTTAATACTATGCTTGGTCACCTCAATGTTTCAAACACATGCACACATGCACACACGCATTTATTCAGTTTCTAACACATATAGTGGTTGCATTTGTGGGGAAATGGAATTTCAAGGAATGGATTTCATGTTTTTTCACTGTTTGGATTGTTTCATCCTGCAGTAATGACGAGACATAAGAAGCGCTGTGTGAGCGGAGAGTGTGTGCTTATGTGTTTATCTCTGTCGCCCCCTACAGGCTGGTCTACTGCAGCACTACAAGAGTGGGGCTCCTACATGAAGCTGGCTGTACCCAGCACTCTTATGTTGTGCTTTGAATGGTGGATCTATGAGATTGGAGGCTTCCTTGCAGGTTTGTATTTGTGTGCTGTTTTATTAATGTGTTGTCTGTATGTATCTTTAAATTTTATGCTTATCATTTTGTTACAAATTGTCTAAAGATTTTCCTGCTGGTTTGTATCATGTAAACCAGTTCCTAACAGTCAATGTTTTGTTAATCATTATTTTGCTTGTGCACAACTAAGGTTCACAGAGGTTACGATCGTTTTATAGCTTGTAAACTCATCTCTTACATCTCCTTGTTGTGTAATGGCACATTCAGAGAAAAAAAATCACTTTTTAACACATTAAATGACATCACACCCCACCCCTCCTTGTGTTGATTGGCAGGAATGCTGGGAGAGGTGGACCTTGCTGCCCAACATGTGCTGCTGGAGTTAGGAACCATTACTTATATGGTAAGACAGTAATACATAATCAGTTTAGCTTTGATTGCTGTTGTCAGCAGAGCTTGTCAGACATTAACAACAATGACAAACTGAAGTAGAGATTCAGGATCTATTAAAAGTGTGAGACATCTGAGACAAACAATAGCTGTGAGGACTTTGTCAAGATTCTAAGTTTCATTAGAGGAACAAAAGTTAAATAAAGAAAATAAATGAAAAATAATTTGTAAATTTGAAGCATTTGTTCACATGGTTGTGTGTTCCAATAAACATGAATGTTGTGTGTTTAGTTTCCGTTGGGTGTGCACGCAGCTGCATGTGTCCGTGTGGGCAATGCCCTGGGGGCCGGAGATACCAACAGGGCCTTGATCACCAGTAAAATGACTCTTCTGATCTCCGGTCAGGAAAATATGGAAATTCCCATATACTGCTCACAAACATACCTTTACTATCTAAGTTTCCCTGCTGTTTAAAAACAAATATATAACATTGACTTTATTGCAGGAGTTTTGGCTGTTTTGCAAGGAATCCTGATGGGCTCAACAAAGTCTGTGGTGGGCTACATCTTCACCTCTGATGAGTATGTTGCTTCTGTCATAACATACAATAATTTTGCATTATGATTAAACTAGGATTATGATGAGTTATACAAATTATTGAGTTGCTTGAGTTGCAATAATGTCAGATGACTTTAAAATTTGTGTCATAAATTTGTTTGACCAATACGTTTTTAATCAAAGGCAAAGGGACTGAACAATGACAGTACTGACTACATATAAGTTTTAAATAATTAAAACAATTCTCTCTTCTGTATAATTTAACAGGAACATAGTGAAGATTGTCTCTGAAAATCTCACCGTTTACATTTTCCAGCAGTTTTTTGATGCTCTTGTGGTAAGTGATTAAACTAGTAATAACATCATACCCTTATCAAACCTTCTGGACAGTTAAAATGAAATAAACAGAATAAATAATAAGAATTTAAATAGCGTTTAATTTGTGATGAACTTTTAAAGCGTAGTTTTAGTAGTTACATTGTGTTATCTTTGCCTTTGTAGTCTATCTTTGTAGTCTTTCATCTTTACTATCTCCCTCTGTTCATAGATAATGTCTCAGTTATCAGTTAAATAGGTTACTAGGCATTTCTTTCTTATGATGTCATAAAAAACTTGATCTCTATGTGCATATCTCTATATCTTGATGATGTCACTATGAAGCGTTTGTGTGTGTGTGTGT
>JAZGTK010020820.1:0-10839 GCA_036877625.1 Ambastaia sidthimunki
CAAACTGTGCTGGATCAGTTATGTGCCAAACAAATTCTTAGGTTAGGAATTTTTATGATTGGACATGTCACACCTACTCTGAAGTTCAGTCTCTGATTTTTCTCCTCTTGCAAAGCTCATGGCTCATAAGAGGAAAAGAGGATGTGGTTTCCATTTTCATTTGGATGTTAATATTTAATCAGAGAGTGTTAATCGCTTCTTCCGTTCGGAGATGGGAGGGAAATGTTCATGAGAACAGGAGCTATTACAAAAGAGGTCCACACACACACACACACACACACACACACATGAAGAAAGACAGATGTAAGATGTTTCACTAATCCAGCCCTCTTCTAGGTTAGCTGGTTTGATTAGTGAACAGGTGCAATGGACATGCCCTGAATGCATCATGGGAAATAGGAGGAATTTTTTGCATCCTAATGACCATGACAGCAGCTTGCCTCTTTAACTTCCTGCGTCTGGTCGCATTACTGTCAGTAGCTGTCTAAAGAGGAAAAACAAAGAGGAAGCACTAGCATAAACAGTCTGTCATGACCGTTGGGGACGAGTTTCATGCTGATGACTGGAGTAAGTGTTTTTATTTACACTCTATCTAGGACAAGAATTGTTTTAGTCAGGAGGACTGTCTGCCCTTCCTTACTGTATGTCAATAATGTAATCAGCACTGTATTTTAAAATGGTAACACTGTTTAACTAACAGGGTGAGATGAACAGAAAGCTCATTGAGGCCAAGTGTTACAATATTTAGTATAAATTGTGACCTATAGCAGAAGAGAAAAATATAGATCACTGATACAGTGATAACCATAAAAGATTTCAATATTAGATTTGTATATTTTCAGAAGATAATGTGACTGTTGTGCAAAAATGTTACGGTATTGTGTGTTGTGCTTAAGTGTTAATATGCTCCAAATTGTTTTTAGCACTATGCTAAGCAGTTGCTAGGGTGTTGCTAGGGTGTTGCTTACCAGCCTAAGTCACAAGAGACCAACCCCAAATTTTTCCCACAAATTCTTATTCAATAACAAAGGATAACATTATTCTTTTATCATCTTATGTTTAAAAAATATTGGAAAACATTCAGTACTTCACAGTTACTGGTTACTGAAGATAATTTTAAATGCTGTCTGCTTTTAATCTGTTTTAATGCTGTCAGTCATGACAGAAAATGTCTGGTTTTGTTTTGCAACCTTTTAGCTGTTACATGCTGGAATTAGTGTTTTCTGTGCTCAGTGTGAGAAGTTGAACAGATGCATTAGTTGAGGGATGCTGGAACAGGCTGTTTATTTGGACCAGAATTCTGATCCCCCCTTCAGACATATTGGCAGTCTGTGTGCCCACATGGCTGACTTACACATGGGTTAATACTTTCAAACAGAGACTATTAGATTTCACAAAGCTTTTTGTGAAATCAAATTCCTTTAAGTCTTCAAATCAAAGGTAACTAAATGTTTTTCAGTTAAAATTAAACTAAATTTTGAGGATTCAACAACCCATAAAGGTTGGAAAACTACAACATTGTATTGTGGGCAGTGGCTGCCATGTTTTAGAACATGCTCATCAGGATTATTACATAGCAATAATAAACAGAGAAATAATGATGAACAAGTGCAAGACTCCACATTGAAAAAAAATCTCAACAGGGTAACAAAGGAGCAGTACTAAGAAAAAAAATCTTGGAAGGAAATTATTAGCCTTGATCCACACAAATATTTACAGCCTTGTGTTACAAACTGCTCAAACACAAATGAGAGAAAATCCAAAACCAGCTTTAATAAATGTAATCCACAAACGTAATCCAAGTCACAGGCAATAGGTCAAAAAACACTCATTATAATATGTATTATAGTTTTCTATTTAACTTGTTTGCTTGCCTTGATAACTGGTTTGTAATATATTAGGGTCTCACTGCTTTACATCTTAGACCTGTTGTAGGCTATTTGATCTTTTAGATGCAATGGATTTTTTTCTATTTAATTTTTGATACACAAATAAAGAGAAACAGAATTGAAGTACATTTTAGTCATTTATTATGTAACAGGTGTTGTGCTATATGAATTAAGCTGATAACGCAGGAAATGCTGTTCATATATAGATAACGTTTTATGTCATGTTTTACGGTTTCCTAACAATCCAGTTGAAATACGTTTTCCATACTGGTCATGAGTCCAGTTAAGGCAGTTGATTACAAAGCAAGCGTTTACTATTTTAAGGTGTTTTAGCTGTGTAATACTAGCTTTAACATCTACTTTCAATACTACACAGTGTATATATTGCAGCTGCCGTGTCCTAAAGTCCCAACATGCATTGCATTTCTAAGGTCATATTCCCATTCAATACAATACAGCACTGATTAAAAAGAATGTGCTGAAAATATAAACAGAGCTTTTTACAGGGCTCACAGAAGTTTATAAATAACCTGTTGTTATTATTATATTGACCAACAATTACACATATAAATAATTATTTATATTTATTATTTATTGACAAGCAGTTGTATGCCACTAATAAATTATGCACAAAATATTGAGTTATTTTTACAGTTGTGTGTTTTATAATGTTGCTGATGGCATCTCTTCATGTTGGAAATCTCTTCATGTTGTGTGAATAGAGGTGCAATAGTTACAAATCAGGGCTGGGTTGAAAATTATATATATATATATATATATTGTGGCATTTAGCGGTTCTGGGCTTTTGCAGTCCATATAATGTTTTGCTTTTGTACAGTACCAGCACAGTAATATATTACACAGAAAGCCCAGCTAAAGCTTAACTAAAGTTAAACTTAACTTAAGTTTGATTAATAATGTTATGTTGGATCTGAGAGCTTCCAGATGGTTGTGATGTCTTGTGCTTGGCTTAACACCTGCTGAGATTTTGTCATTGATGCTGGTTGTTATTTATTTAATCATTCATCAACTCAAGGCCTCTTTGATTTAAGTTGATCTAAATTGTGGCTGAAGCTCAATCAAAGTGTTTATTAAATATTTATTTGGAAACTTGCCTGGATTTAATCTTGGTAGAAGCTTTAGAATAAAAGAAAATATCTTGCATCATATCTATAATAGAAAACTTAAGACTTTATACACTGTATAATGAGATCAGGGAATTTTCCTGTGCTTAAAATATTTAACTCCATGGTGTTGACCTGTGAGATTTTTGAACACTTTTACTTGAGTACTTTTGTACCCCCTCTGAAAATAGGTCAAGGATGGATGGTTTAATGTGTATGTGTGTGTGTTGATGTTTGTAAGTAGCATTTAGGGTGTTTGAGAAAATGTGCCCACTAGATTGTTTTAAGACAACTTCCCCACAGCTCACATGTCCTGATTCTCTGTTTATATTTATGCCCAACTTCCTCTTGTAACATGGAGGTTCTGACTCGAAGTGGTCATGTGATCTTTTTAGTATTTCTTTAGACTTCTCGTCCTGCAGTCATGCACTTGTCATGCAGTCATCCTGTGATCTGCAGACCTGACGATGTTGTCAGTCCTCATATGTGTCTGACAGACCCTCATGCAGACAGTGAGACAGTGACAGTGAGTCACTACAGCACAACATTCAGAGGAACGAGGGTCTGTCCAGCTGTTGCAGTGGAATGCAGTTCATTGTTTCCTATTATTTATAGTATAATACAGTATAAGAAACATCATATGGTTGCATGCATTCCATAGATTGCTAATGTGAGTGCAAATACAGTATGAGGCAGTCCAAGTGAAGACTTTTATTGCTAAGATGTTGTGCATTAATACTGTAGCTCAGAAATGTAAAGTTATCAAATGTTACTTAGATATTTCTCCTAATAGTTAATAGTTTTAATAGTTGTTACAGAACTGTAACAGTAGATAACAGCTTAGATTATTTAAAAATATTTATGAGAAATATTTAGGAGAAATAATAAAGTTTAAAGTGAAAAGTGAAAGTGACAAGTTTTGTCAAATACAGTAACCCATTCCCAAAATGTGACCTCTGCATTTAACCCATCACTAACCCATCACTAGGGACGAGTGATCACACACTGCACTGAACATTGTGTGTGTTTGGTATAGCACAGAGATGATGCAGATACATCATTTAGACTGCAGTAATGAATGAAGATGATTGAAGACAGATGCGCAAACTGCACAAAGTAGGGCAAAAATATCTTTGTGCATCTCCATTTATTCCTTTAGATTTGCTTGCATCTAGCCCAGCACAATGTCTGAAAGACTTTTTAATGATGGATGTGTTTAAATGTGTTCATTTTATGAAAGAAATATGTGAACATTTGGGTAGAATACGTACTGTTCAAGTCAACAGTAATGTGGCTTTTTTCTTTAGCATACTTCTACTGAGGTCTTATAGCTTTTAATGCTGGCTGATTTAGACATTTTTGAAGCTCATCCATTATTTATTCTTTGCAATATCAGTAATTGCTCCTGTTTTCCTGGAAAGGTTTGTTCCTGTTGAGAACATTTGTTACCCGTTACCTCAGGGAAAGACCTCCTACGGTTAAAGTTCTGATGTTGCAAGCTGCTCTTGTTGCTAAGCAGAACTGAGTGTAATTGTGCTTCATTACTGAGTAGAGATTTAGTTCAAGTGCGTTTTTATGATACTCTTTTCTTTATGAACAAAACCTTTTTTCATGGTTTCTTTTGAAGGAAGTACTGAAGATATATTATACCTGGGACTTCTCATTTTAAAAATCCTTTGAATGAAACATTACTTATGCTTCTGCAATGCAGTCTGTGATAGTTGTGGCCTAATGGTTGTGACCTCAATACCAGCAGGAAACAGCTTAGGTACCCCTGAGCAAGACATATTACCCCAATTGCTCTTAAGCTGCCGTAGTGAATCGTTGCCCACTGCTTTGGGTGTGTGTTCGTGGCTTGCAGTGTGTGTGTACTTCCATAGAACGTTCAAATTAACATTTGTAATATTTCTGTTACTTAATGTAAGTGTTAGGAAAACATTCTTACATTTACAATTAAAACTATGCACTTGGCAGGCGTTTTTATCCCAAGCAACTTACAGTGCACGCGAGGTATACATTTGTTTTGGATTATGTGCTTCCTGAGACTCAAACCCGCAACATTTACGCAGTTAATTCAACGCTCTACCAGTTGAGCTACAGGAACATGTACAACATACGGTTATTAGCTGAGTAGTATGTTAAAAGATCCAAATTAATAACATTTTTCAAATTCTGCAAAGCTAAAGGTAAGCATTTAACTGCAACTGTATATAATGTTACATAAATAAAATAAATATACCTAAGTCACTATCTGAGCATTTTCGTCGCTACTTGTGAAAGTTAATGCTCTAAAGATGACATATTGAATACTAGTATAATGAAAATTATATTTCTAGTCTGTCTGATTACATCAACACAGTAATTCTGTTGTCAATGTTACTTTCTGACCTTGGCAGGTCGAACACAAACAACTGAAGTCATCTATTCAAGGCTTCATCAATACCTCAACCAAAATTTTGAAAGATGCCAATACTTACTTCAGCTTTAAACTTAAAAGCTGAAACAGCCCCAGACCTCAAAGGAGGATTAACAAAACTGTATGTGAGAGCTTAAGAATAAGGAACCTTCCAGAAACATGAGTGTAAATGATGAACATGTCAGGCCTTTTGGGACCAGCAATGAAGAATGCTGCAGGGAAATCAGGAACAACAACAGACATGTGGAGAATGATGGAGATGCTAATGCTAATGAAATCCAGAAAGAAGATGGAGGAACTTTGGAGGCCATTGGCAGCCTGTCCTTTGTAGGATCTCGCAGTGAAGATCAGGTGAAAATGATTATCCATGGCACTGATTCCCCATGTGAAGACCCAGAGCTGGCTGAGTTTGAGATGCTGGAAAGTCAGGAACTAGAGGATGAGGAAGAGAACACTATTCCTAAAGATGTCACAAAAGGTTGTTCCTCCGCCAGTTTAATTCAAACTGAAGCAAAGTCTACTAAGGATAAAAATGTGTCATCCATGCTTACTTCAAAAGAGCAAGATTCCACTATCTGCCTACAGTCCACGAGTGGAGAAGTAGTGACCACTGTAGCCAAGACAGAGGTTGGCTATGAGAATGATGTTTTTGAGTCATGCCTCTCCACAATGTCTAGTTTTGGAGAAAGTTTTGCTAGTGCCCTGGACCACGTTAGTCGAACCCAGAGCTCTAATTCATGGCATGCTCCCTCAGGACCATATCAAACTCTTTCTGAAGACCTTACCCTTGCCTCACAGTCTTGTTTAATTATGTCAGATAAAAGTCAAAGCTCCCAACAAACTGAGGGCATGCATCATCTAACAGGAAAATATACAACACACATTGGAAGTGTTGATCTCAATCTTAACTCTACCACCTTGCCTGAGAAACCTCTTTTAGAAGCACAAGAAAAGCAACCAGCTACAGACTTTGTTACATATAAGAGCTCAGGTCAGCTGACAAATAGCATGAGTGAATGTAGCATTATAAGAACCAAAAAGGTTCCTAATAAATCTGAAAGTACCAATCAGGAAAAAGCTGGAGAACCTTTAATTACTGTTAAGGAGCACCATGTAAAAGAAGACAAGGATCCAAATTTTAAAGCAATATCTTCTGAAAAAAAATCATGCCAAGCTGACATCTCAGACAACACACAGTCTGCTTCATGTACTAAAAACTTCTCTCATGATTTCATTGGTGATATGAAGAAGAAATTAAAATCCTATGATGAGGAATCCGCTAACATGAATCATAATACCTCAAAACAAACCTTAACTAGTACACCCTTGCATTCTTGTGGTTTAGAACCCCAACTGTACAAAAAACAAGCATCTTTTGATAAAACACAAAATTCTAATTCATTCAGTTTGGAAAGGAGAAGACCCTGGGCCAGCCCATCTCGCCATGAGACACCTCAATCCTCTAAAACCGTCAGTTCGCCTAAAAAACAGCCACCTTCCTCACCAGCCAAAACTATGAGCACAAGAGAAACAAGTCAAGAACGTACTGGAACTTCACAGAAGGTTACCAGTGGTCTGAGGCAACCAAGTAAAAGCTTTCTCATGAGTAGTAGCATTCCAAAACCTGTCCTTCCTCAACAACCCACTAAAGCTGAGTGTGAACCTAAGTCATCTCCACACCAGAAGCCTAAAAATGTCAGACCAAAAATCATCACCTATGTCCGCAAGAGCCCAGCAAAGCCAACATCTGAGGGTCCCTATGAAGTATCGACACTACCACCCAGGCATACACTATACACCAGCCCCTCAGCCTATACAGATCCAAAAACTGAAGGATCCAGAGCTTCACCTGTGTTGAGTTCCTCTAATATTCTTTATGATAAGTATCGACAGGACACGCAGAGGTCAGGATACTACTCCCCTCCAGGGGTATCTGCGATCAGACAACCTAGTCTCAATGTCTCACAGAAACTGGGGGGAAAATCAGAGAGTTTCCATGGAGAGCTGCCAGATCAATACTTACATGAGGTAAGATTCCAGATATGTCAGATTCTCAGTTGCTTATACAACATTATTAAAGCTTAAAAAAATGGTTTTGTAGTCAATCATTTAAAATAATAATCAATTCTTTAAATTTCTTTATTGAATATATGGTAACAAAGACCTTAAGAGTTGCATCTCACTGTTTCAGGGTGGTAAAGTGGTTCAGCTGAGTACCCATGATGCTGCTGGTGTTTTCCGCTTTCCCAGAGCATTAAGGCCTCAGCTTGGCCTTGGAGCCATCACCAGACAGCCTGCTGCTAAGGTATTCCCAGGTCAAAGGTCAGCATCACCCCTGAATTTTATGGCTCCAGCTGGTCAGGCTCCAAGCAGTCACCAGGAAAACACAGGTCAGCACTTGACGCTTGCTTATTAAATAAAAAAACAAACAAATCCAAATGATAGACATTGGTGAAAAATCAAATGATCAAATGATGAAAAACAACCAATCCAAATGATAGACATTTGTTTTTTAACTTTAACACTGTACTTTTTACTGGTTATATTATTGATGAGCTGTACCCACATAATCTGCAGATATCCAAAATAACAGGTCTGTTATTAATTCTGAGTGCTCATGGGTAATCAGGAATTTCAGAATGCTGTAAAATAGATATTTATTTTTTCTTTTATCCCTAAACAAGTCAATCACTACAGTCTTCATAGCTTAGGAAAGTTCACCTAAATATTCAGTCATTTTTAACTCAGAACATATTTAAGTGGTTAACACAAAATGAGATGTTTTTACAGAAAGTCTATGCTTTTTGTTATACAGGATAAGAGGACAATGATTCAAAACAAAATTAATCAGCCTTAGGAGATGCTTTTTTCTTGCTTTTATGCTTACCAACGAGTAGTCCATACAAATTGTATGTAAATCATATTACTTATATGGTATTTATTATGTTGGTTTTGTGATTTCAGCAGGTGTATGGCAAGATTATATTGTCATTTCAATTATTATTATGGATTATGCAAAACTATAAAGTAATTGTGTTTGGCTCATGCTGTTTAGGTATAAACTTCTGTCATCTGTTATCTGGTATTACTCTGTGGGAATAATAAAATTTGTCTGTTGTTTTACAGTGGATCAGAAAAGACTGGCATCAGGTGTGGCCCCCAAATTTATGCTCCCCAAACCAGGTCAATCAGGACTGCGTCCCCCCGGCTTCTCACACCTGCCCCCTGCCCGACTGGCTGCCTTTGGCTTCATCCGCAGTGCTAGTGTGTCTTCTGTCTCCAGCAACCAATCAAACGACAGCACACACAGTGACCCCTGCTGTTCCAGTCGTGAGTGCTACAACTCTGAGTGTCATAAACCGCTGTAATTCACATGCATAACATGTTATCCACAGTAATGTGGATGAATAAATAGCTGCATGAAATGCATTGCCGTATAGTTTTAGCTGCTTATAGTTAAATCATGTTTATAATGTCTACCTTCAATCACATGAAAGAATTGAATCACCACTTGCAAACGTTTAGTGTGTCACTCTAAATTCTCGACCGTGTTTTGAATTACTCATAATGGCTCATCCTCAAACCACATACTCTCCAATATCAGTCTAGTACTGGTATTGTGTCAGGATTACTCAGTCTAGGCTCTGTGGATTATCCAACAATTCCTGTCAAAAACCTCCTGGCTAGCAGACAGAAAATACAATCAACACCAGGATTCTCCCAGGAGTTAACTAGGAATTAACTATATATTTGTTTTTTGTACTTTTACTTTTTTTTACAGAAAGGTATGAATCTATTATAAAGGTACACCAGACAATGCAACAAGAGAGGCAAGGTAGTTTTAGTTACAGTATTCAACGAAGGTCAAAATAAATAACATAATATACCCTAAATACAGACATTTTTGTAAAATACAGTAAGTAATATGTTCCATGATTTTTAATAGTTTTTATTAAGCTTTCCACAGGGAATTAGTCCTGTCTAAACAGGGCTAATGTTTCTGATACTCTGCTGGTAATTTTGTATTGGTACAAGATGATCTCACAAAAACCTTTATGAGAATCTAGAGCTTTTCAAAAAGACACAAGTCCTCATTCAGCCGATGTTTCATTTAATGATCCTGAACAGATGTGATGTTAAATTGGTTTGGTATTTATAACCACATGTTTGTGCCTGAGTCTCTCAGAGAACAGATACTGCATTCTGAGTCTTCATTTAATGCAGTTTAATTTGATATATATAGTATTTTTCACAATGTTACATTGTTGCAAGACAGTTGAAAAATAAAAATCCTAATAGTAATCTTTTTTAATCCATACTAATAAGTTATAAAACATTCATCCATATCAATAATAAGATTATTAATAATGTATCAGATTTATAATTAATCAGTTTTTATGCATATTAATACAATGACATCCAAGTGCTCAAGTAAATTAGGTGATTTAAATATTTTTATAACTCACAATCTTTTAATCTTTTAAAAGGTTCAAAAATATTTTTAATAGCCTCATTACATTATATTTTGTTTTATATTATATTTTTATAGCTCATAGTCTTAAGTTTATGTAATGACCCTTGGTTCGCTTTTTGCTAGTCAGTGGCAGGTGGTATTAAGGGAAGAAGAGGATTGGATGTGTATACGCCCCTGCAAACTAGATGAATCATCAATATTTCTGAGCTACTTTCCCGAGAGGAAAAACACTGTAATAAAGACTGTAGTAAAAGTCACAAAACAATAAGATTTATATCTTGGAATGCTTCATGTTATTGCTTTCACAGATGTTGAGCGAGGTATAACTGCATAGCCGGGATGCTAACACCTACTGTGTGATTTTACATAGACACAGTAGCGTTACATCAGAGTGTCTGTATGTATGATGAAACAGGCATCTGTCCACCCACACATTTTACATAATTCAACCTACTATTAGATCAATGCACACCTGCCGGTCTGAGCCTATGAAACACACCAGTTACTGAAAGATTTCCAAAATTATGTGGGTGGATACTGTTCTCTAATGTCTTATTATTATGCCACAACGCAGAGTACTAACCACTACACGATCATGGCAGGAACCAAGTTACCCTTAGAAATATCCCAAGCAAGTCTGTCTGAGTACAACGTTTACAACAAACCATTGTTGTAAACAGATGTCTCCAACGAGCTCCATAGACCTGCAGAATTTAGCTCCTACCCTGATAAAGCCACCTGAACCAGCCAATAAAGGTCTTTTGGATAGCTAGAACCATCCTGGCAGGTTTGTTGGTGTAGGTTGGATCTAAATTCTGCAGACCTACGTGGACACTGATTGGAGAGCCCTGCTGTAAAACATGGTATACACACAGATTACTGAAGTCTTAAATGCACAGCTGCAACTGACACACATAGAACACTAGGAAGCCAACA
>JAZGTK010020821.1:0-10838 GCA_036877625.1 Ambastaia sidthimunki
TGAGTGTTTGCCAAATTGTATGAACCACAAATGTCAATGACCATTCCCATTTGATCTTTTAACACTTTAAGGAGGTGAAATTAAGATCTATTGCAAGATGCGTGTGATAAATGTTCAATTTTAAACGTAATAGCAGTTAGCCTGATCATAAAATGTTTTCTGCAGTGCTGTCAACAGGAGCAAAACTGTCTTGACATGCGGTACTACATTCAGTATCATAAAAAGATGCTAATAATTAATGTTTCATTTAACAGCAGGTAACCTCATTATTTCAACTACATCAAGAGGAAAGCTGCTACATATTGTGTTAATTTGTAGTAATATAGTTATCAAACATTGAAACTGTGGGGTATATTTCTTAATATGTTGTGCTATAGGCTATTTATTTTCAGTGCATTAACCTTTATTACCTTGTAAAAACAGAGTTGTGGTTTCAGGTCGCTCGGGTTGCTGCGTTGTTGCCAAGTGTAAAGTTAGACACTGGCATTTATGGGGCAAGATTAACACATGAACCTGTTCTCATACAACCTTCTCCGTTGTGACATCATCAGTCCATATCTGACCTCCATTTACAATTTTGGTCACACACATAACGAGCAAATGAGGTCGTGTGAAGTGCGGGGCATTCCTCGCATGCTGTCACCGCCTGGATCAGGTGAGATTTGCGCACAAGGACACGAAGCAGGGCCATACCGCAGAGATTTGCGCAGCGCCCTAGGGCACAGTAAATTGCATGTGCGTTAAGGTATATATATTAAAGCGCGGCCCTTGTGCGCATGCTAATGATAAGTATAACAAAGTGATTATGATTGGAAGACAAGGTCAGAAACGTACAATGCGCCATTGTCATTTCCGTTTCAAGGTTTGCTGCACCGTTTCAATAGACCGAAACGCGAGGCCACAGTGGGGATGGCACAAAAGTGGAGCACTTCTGTGAAGTTGGTGCCGTAAGAGGGGAAAGTGGTCCTCCACGGAAGCTTTGCTCCGAATTAGAGCAAAACCGGCTGCTCGGGTTTCCAGCTTTTTTGACGCGTCTCCCGTTCCTTTTTTCGCGAAGTAAACGAATCCGATTAAATGCGCAGAACGGTTGAATTACTTACCGTTCCCTCTTCTGTTTACGGACACGCTGTTTACTGCTTAATAATACATATGCATACATACATCGATTACGAATTCATACAATCGCCAGCGGTTTCGCCTGGGACCACACGCAAGCGCATAATGTCTCGAATACCGCCGCCCACATACACTCAGCGCAGCTTGCAGTAAGGGGTTCAAGGTTCCCGTCACCCCTTTACATAAACACAAGCGCGTCCCAGATGCGCGATCCGTTAGCTCCGGCGCTCACTCGCGCTGGCGCCCACGCACTACTTTTCTGAGCCATTGAATTATTCTGGTCTCCACTCAATCCCACTCAGAGACGCGCTGAATCATTGCTTTAGACACGGCCGTGGGTTCAAGCTCAGGTAATTGAGCCGAACGCACATGGCATTTATGCGAGTTCCCTTAGAAGTTTCTAACCTGAGTGGAAATGGCAAATCATCCGTGAACAATAAAGGATTCATTAATACAAACATCGAAACTAGTCCGTTGATGAGAGTAGTGTTCATAGCATTACAGCGCTAAATATATTTTGCTTGTCTTTTTGTGTTATACTGCAGACTTGTTTTAATTATCCAAAAGCCACATCCAGCAGGATGCTTTTACAATGAGCTATCCCAATTCTTAAAGAGTGAGGCGCAATGGTCTGTAAATATTGTTTATGTGGGATGTGTAGCTGGAAACTGAAAGCGTTCATTCAGGGACATTATAAGGACTTCTATGATGGAGTCTGCCAGAAGATGGCATTTAGCACACCCACGAGACACGGCAGAAGTCATTCATTCCCACATCATATCCAGTTTATAACGGATCAAAAGATCTGCCGTTATTTCACCAGACATGCCTTGAGATGTTTCTGCCATACACCATCTCTCACCATCTTTCGAAGCGTATATGTTTAAGATATAAATGTCAGCCTGTCCACGTACACTCCGCATAAACCATTTGGAACAGTTAAAACTAGAATGGAATGGCTGGGAGACCACCTAAACCATCATTAACCAGCTAAATCAGCAAAGCACTTTGGGCTGGTATGACATTTCATTATTTCAGATTATTTTACGTGTTTGTTCATCTTGGATTAAAAATGATCTGTTATTAAAAAATTACTACTGTTACCGAGTTTTAATTCTTTTTATTGATCCTGTTATTGCTTTATTAAGTTGTTCGACATGTTATTGTTCTCATCGGATTATTAATTTATAGAGATGGCTTTCAAGGCTGCTGATATGCAGGACAGTTCAGAACGAGTTTAGTTTTCTATCGGTGGAGGTCGCCAGCTGTACTGTGGTGGGGGTGATCCACGCTACTTTCAAGTGCGCCGTCGATGGGTTTGACTAGAAGCGCAGACGCCCACCTATCCGCTCTCTCCGACTCACTTTCCACCGAGCGCTGCAAAATGGCGGCCGCTTCATCCATCCAGCCGCCGAGCGTGCACGCCATACAGCGGGAAAATTCACCTCACCCGGAGTCCGACAGCCCGGCGAGTCGTCAGGATGAGGACGCAGCATCCGAGGGGATCACCATCCTCAGAGATCTACCGGAACTGGATCCGGAGGAGATCGAAAGACGACTGGAGAAAACTCGCAAAGAGCTGAGCAACAGGAGGAAGATCCTTATTAAGAACCTGCCACAGGACACCACTAACCAGGTAAAGGGATTTGAATATATCAGCCTGACAGGTGAAAGTTACACTGCTCACTAGTTCATTGAAATAAAGAAAATGCATTTCCGATTGTTTTTTAACTTGTTAGTTAAAGACACAAACTGCGTTTTAGTTTATGCACATTTAAATCCTATATATGCAAAACATTCACCTGACATCTAAGCACGTTTTGTAAAACAACTACAATTTATGTATATTTTGGCCAAAATAAATAAATAAAAGGACGACGATCTAAAATTATAAGTTAGAAAGTAATATTTAAACTATAGATAGTTTGAAATACGGATGATGAACGTGATCAGATATTTTATGATTTACGTGGCAGTGAAATAGATAAAAAGATCAGCGCTACAACTTTTACTTTTAAACACAAATCGCACCGCTTCGCGTGGTACCCAAAACGCGATCGGCTTTAAAACAACACCAAACTGGTATAAAGGCACCTGTTAAGTTAAACTAAAACATTCAACTAGAAAATATCTTAAGTAAGCACGGCAGCACCATTGACTTTTCAGTGCAGCTCTCGGATGGTTCCGCTCAAAACGAGCTGCTCTCCGTCTCTGTTGTTCTTAACTGTTCTAGTCTTATTCAGACATGCAAAGAAACTAAATGCATCCGTTAATAGGTGACAATATATACGTTTTTATCTACGACTATCGTTCGTCGATCGTTAAATTATGTTATATTTAAAGGATTACTTCTTTAACGCGCATTAACCAATAACTTCTTGTGAAGGCTTTTGTTCGTTTGTTTAGTTGGTAATGTTGTCTCATGGATTGAGACAGAGATCCGGCTGGAGAAGCGCACAGCGGTGAGGTAAAGAGTGGGAGATTTTCATTTCAACGAGCTGATGCCGGCTGCTGCTCCCTGTGGCATTTCCTACAAAGTTTTTCTACATTATTAATGTCGGTAAACATGTCGCATACCTGGAACCTTGAGGGAGCTGTAATATTTCTTCAGCTCCGAGAAAAGTCAATATCTAATCCTCAGTATCATCTGAAAAAGGTGTCGCTAGGTTTTACGTCTGCAGACCGTTAGGTTGTCAAGAATATTGCGAATGTTTGAAGAATTGCTTTGTGATGTGATTAATCACGATACCATAATGTTACAGTCTCAGTATTGTTACAGTATTGCATGTTGCACTATAACCCTATAAACTGTTAGAAAGAGGGCTGCACTTTGTAACAGTTTGGTGGAGAGCGTCAGGTGCACAATACCACTGTGATCATATCACATAGCGGTGGCTTATCAGTGAGAACACATGTCAGACAAAGCATCTCTCTCTCTCTCTCTGTCTCTCTCTCTCTCTCTCTCTCTCTATTCCCGTCCCCCATTTATACACATGCAATCACTCACCTCCTCGTACTGAATAATTTAGGAGCAGGTCAGTCACAGGTTGGGGCCAGGAGAAATATAGGAAATGAAGTCTGTTGATTGGCTGTGGGTCAGGTGACCTCTGATGCACTTTATATTTCGGGCAGTTTCGCCCCCCTCCCTCTTATAAGCTTAGTTCAATTGTTTATGAATGTGTTGTTGTTGGTTTGGGTGTCAGTAGCAGATGTACACTGGAGTATTGAGGTGCCTGCTGTCTCTGAATACTCAGCACAACATTAACACATACAAATGTTTTTGTCATATATTGATAAATGTCAAATATACCAAACGTTGTGCATCTTAGGGCTAAAGCCATGACTCAATAAAATGTAAATAAAATTAATTACTAGAAGTGTTGTTAGTTTCAAATGTGTTGTATTTACAGTAGCTCAAAATAAAATGTATACTGTTACACAGTACTTCAAATGTTTTTACTAAGGGGTTGTTTTTAATGTTTTTCCAGTTGCTAAACATTTGTTTTCTTTCTCCTTCTATCTGAACATTGCTTTCTGTCTGGTATCTTTTTTTACTTTTGACTAAAGTCACCAAAAAGCAAAGTAAATTCCTTATCTGACAGCGATTTTCACATCTCAATGTGTTTTACCACTTCTGATCTTTAGAACAGACCCATTACTTTCATCATGTGTCTGATGGAGCGGGTGACAGCAGTATTACCAACCTTGAAAATCCCACCGTTCCCATAGACATCACATGTTAGCCAGTGATTTATTAATGTAGTTACTTAAATACATGTGTATTACTGTTATTAAACATGTACATATCAAATTAGGATCCTGGATGTTTTATTAAATGTATAACTGCCTCAGCTTTGGAGGCAAATTTTGGTTATATTTCCCACTAATGTGTAGTGGTGATAGTGCTTTGTGCAAGTATTTTCAAGCAACAAATAACAGGGTGAAACAGATCTGTTAGCAGTTTTCATCAGTGTCACAGACCTTCAGTACAACATGTTACAAAACAATATAGATCGCAAATCTCATCCTGGCCCTGCATTCTCAGAGAGAACAAGGTCTTTAAATTCTTAGTAAATGTGAGCAGTACCGAATGATTAACAAGTGCACGTAATTATACTCTGTGATAAATTACTCTCCCCCTCTTGTAGTTTTAACTTCCCTTTTGTAATTCCTTTTCGTTAACACAGACAGTCTGTTCGTAAAGAGTTTAAGATCTCATGGCCTCATGCACTGTGACCTGTGCTACGTGCACACACACTGGTTAACCAGAGCAGGAACATTAATTAAGACAAGTGACCTTTCCTTCCAATTCGGTTAGCTTTTAAACCTTCCAGATGTTAATAGCAGGCTGATTTGTTTTAATGGAAGTTTATTCACATGCACACACACAGTTTTCTGGTCCTGACTTCTTGAGGTTTCTTGATCCTCCCTTGAGCTTTCTGCCCATTTATGGGCCATTTTAATGGATGTGTAATGCACTGTGTTAAGAGAAAGCCATAACTGAGGCAGACTTTACTGTGTGGGAAGTGTCTTATTGACTTTGATTAGAGGCAGAGAAAGGCAGTACATTGTACATTAGACAAAGCACACTTCCATTTACTAAAGGATTAAACAGAATGTGAAGCAGTTAAATGTAGTTTATATATGGTATATTATGTAGATTAGAATGCATGCATATGTTGTCTTTTCAGTTTAATTGTTTTGTAGACATTGAAGAACATGAATTTGGTTTGACAGATAATATTTAAGTATAATTTATTTAGTATAACAAATTCGCATAAAGGAATATTTCACCCAAAAATGAAAATTCCTGAATCATATTGAAATGTATATACAACCCAAATCAAATATGGTGGTGAAAATGTCACATTGGTTATTGTGTGGCTTGTGGCACACAACGTAATGTCACAACATAATGAAGCAAAAAGTATTTTGTCATATTTCTTTTGGTTGGACTTTTTCTAACCTTTCTAATGTCATTCCAAACATGTGACGACTTCCTTCTGAGGAAGATATTTTGGAAAATGTCAACACTGTTGTTTCCATACAACGAAAGCATAACGTTTAAAGGCCCCTAAACAATATAAAATGAAAGAATAATTATATACATTAAAATATGAAGTGTTTCTGTAGCACATCAAACCCCTTGGCAAATGCCCAGCAGGTACAGTATGTACCGTGGTGTTTTTGCAGATAACTTTAACCTCTTCCAAACGTCTTACAAAGAGCTGTTTGTTTCTGCTGAAATGTCATGAAAGTAAATCTCACAATGAACAGTAATCCAACACAGCCACAATAACAATCCCACACTGTTGTATTCCCTGCTGAATCCAGAACTACCCTTTTGTCATAATTCAAGTGTGTCCTTTTGAATGTTTCTTTTGTAAAAACACAAAGGCAGTGTGGGCACCTCTGGTTTATCTCCCCTAACACGTGTGCTAGATGTGACAGCAGGGCCTGCTGGGTGTATAAAAGGAAAGAGGAAGGGATTTATGACACAGTGTATGTGTGTGTTTATCTGATAGATACTGTAACAGTGGACATTCTTTATTTGTGGCTGCAGTTGGGAACCTTATTTTCATGTCAACATCTATATATACGTTTTCATAATAATAAAAGAACATTATCACACATTCACCATATACAGGATATGTATCTGAATGATCAATAATAGAGGCTTATTATTATTATATTAATATTATTATATACACTAAACCTTTTGTGTTTTATAATTTAAAGTATTTTGCCAAAAAAGGTTTATGTACCATATTTGATTTATGAAAAATGAAGAAACCCTTCTAAAAAAAGACATTTTATACCTCAGATTATGTCTAAATGATGGCTGGAGGCCAACTAAGAAATTACCCACATATTGTGCCAAAATTTGCTCCTAAATCATCACAGAAATAAAATCATCAGCCCTATATAATATATATGGATGCACGCAAAATGATTTCCATATAAAGTTAACCCCAGGTAAATCAGTAATGCTTCTCTTGAAATCCCTAGAATGACGCTATACACACAATTATATGCATATTCATATTTTCTGCTGCAATACTACCTCAAGAGCCACTTTTTCACCCATTTCCCTCTCTGTCTCAATCCCTCACAGGAGGTCCATGACATTCTACGTGAGTACGAGCTCAAATACTGTTTTGTGGACCGGAACAAAGGAACAGGTAATTGGCCTCCTTCAGTCCTTCTATTGCTCTCATGTTTCTAATGGTTCTGTTCCATCTGAGCCATCAGAACCCAGACCTCTTTCAAAAATAACACACACTTGTTTACTTAACACACCTGGGATGTTAATTTCCTGCAGTGGTGAATGAGCACTTAGTGAGAATTGTTCTATCTTGACAAAAGGTCTCAGCCCTGTAACTGCAGAAATGCTGCCTGTACTTTTGATGTAAAATGAAGCGCTGCAATTTATATATATCTGTACTAAATATTGAAACAAATGAAAATGTGTTTTATAATAATATTATCTTCCAGTCCATCTTAAACCACAGCTTGTATTTCTATCAGGTTCCAGACAATTGGAAAAGAAAAACAGTAAACAAAAGTATTCCATTTTTTAAGTTTCATAAATGTGGAGAAATGTTATGGTGTAAATGTGGGTGCTGTTTGTTTATTCAGAACTAATGCTGTTACCAAAAGGGTTTGATGAATTAAGTATTTTTGCATAAAGAATGCTTTATTTTTGTAAGTTGTAAATTGTATTGTAGCTTATGTATAAATATTTACATTTAATAATCATTTTAATGAGTTTACTAGATTCAGTGGTCTACAGTTATTTTCCATTACTCTCAGACCTTACAAAATGTAAACAAACATTCCTTTTCTCTAATGGGACAGAGACATAAAGTACCAGACGGCCTCAGTTTGGCACAAACAACCTTGTCAATATTTAGTTTAATAAAATGATAATAAAATGTATAGTCCTATTGATGGATAGAACCAAGGTACGATTTTATTTTGTGCAAGATTGATCAAAAAGCATTTTGTCACATATTTCAAAATGATGAACATTTCTCTTATAAATAAAGGTTTTGTCTCTGTCTGTTATGATGGGAACAACAAGCTTTGTCAAACATAGACAATACAGTTCGAAGACATTTTCGACGTTCTAGCATTGTTGAAATGTTCAAATTCATATTGTTTTGTTATAATATTATTTATGGTTATTATAAGGGAATTTTTCTTTAGGCACTAAGCACAATAATTGCTGTGATTTATTATAGAATTATTATTAAGAATTGTTATTAAGAGTGTTGACTGTCTTTCATATGTACAAAAAAAGCTAAAGATGAAAAATCATGATGATTAGGAATACCGTACAATATCTCAAGTACTTCAACGTAATAGAATTAATCAGAAATATGTATTCTGAGTAGCATATTTTACCATAGAATTAGCCCTAACTCTATTTCTGTCCTTAACCTACCCTTGAAATCAGAAGGAAATAATTGGTTGATAAGAATGTTGTTTAAGGCCTTGTCCTCTGCCCCAAAACTAACCATAACCCTGAAATCTGATGTTATTCTAGAACTAATGATTGTTCATTAGTGTCCTGCTGCTTAGATAAATCATGGATTAACATGAATTTTCCAAGAAATATATGTTGCTCTAGAAACTTCTTTGTTAGTTCTTCTAAGCATAGTCCTGAGCCTATCTACACCTGTGATTCTAAGTTTTACCTTAACCTTAAGGAAATTGAGAGGTTGATAAGAATGGTGTACAGACCCTTAACCCAAACCCTAAACTAACTTTAATATTATCCCTAAACCTGATTGGTTGATAATAATGTTGTTCCAGAAACATGTCCTACATGTTGAATACCGTTCACCTAAATCAGGAGTGCTTAATCCTGCTCATGTAGCTTGTAAACCAGCTTAGAGTTCACTTGAAAATTACAGGCAGGTGTGTTGGAATGTGGAACTCTTCAGGAAGGTAGATTTTCAGGAGCAGTGTTGAGCATCCCTGACTCAAATCATGTTAAGTCTGTGTAGGATTTTTTGTAACTTTCGTCAACACTGGTGACCAGGTCATACACGGCCTCTATTAGATTAAGCCTCCGAAGCACAGTTGTTACAAATACAGCTGCAGATTTCACACATAGGTATTTTGCATAGTCTGGTGCTAAACCTATGGCTGATTATCAACCTGTATCTTATGGTAATGCCTGCCTGCTAAATGTCGTCAGTGCCTAAAATCCCGGGCCGCATGGCAAGCATTCCCACATGCTCTAATTAGCAGTATCTAGGGATAAAGGTGAAACGCTGTTATGATCTCATCCTCCAGCCGTTCTGAGCTTGTCACCTCCTGCCAGCACCCCAGCAGAATCTCCGGTGTCAAGGGTGCCGGCATGAGGTGCACTAGAACAGCGGATCCGTACTTCTGCTCTTCAATACCGGCCCGAAGCTCATTTTACCGCTTGGGTTGAAGTGTTTAAAAGTTCACAGAGATATTCACACCGCTAACAGACCTGCTGTTTATGGGAAGCTACTGTATAAGCACACTTTCACTTGGGATTGAGTTTAACTAAAAGATCTGTGGAGTGTGAAAAGGAATAATGAATTACCAAGAGAGGAAATGAGGAAAGGCTAGGAAATATTGATAGAGACTGTAGAGAAAAAGAATGACAGCTTATATGGTGAAAAATGAAAAACAAAAAGAAATCTACAGAAAAATAATTTTTGTCTTGCCTGGCGTACAGCCCGGATTTGAAATACGCTCTTGATATTCCCAATGCTGGAGGCTTACAGTAAGGGAATTATACACCTCCCCCTTCTCCCTCATCTTATAGTTGTGTTGTACTGCATTATGAATGTTCCTAGGTTCCTAGTATAAATGATCTGAACATATGTTTTTAAGGCCTGCCAGGGAAGAGCTGCCTTCCAAAACAAAAATAGTGACAATAGTGGCAAGCTCTCATTTCATAGTCTGATCTCAGAGCTACCGTGTTTAGTTTTACAGGTTTTGTTGGCTAAAACGTCTTAAAGTTTTTCCGCTCTACTGTCTACACTTTAAGTGCTCATTGTTTGGGCAAATAAGTTATTTAACACCTGTTATCTCCTGCGGGGGGTGGATATTTTTGCAAACATTTACATCTCACAGTACTGTAATCACTATTCTGACACCAAGAATCCATTTTTTTTTTTCACAGAAAAATCACAGAAATATTTTTGGGAATAAGGGGATCTGTGAGAAGATAAACATACAACTAATTTAAATTCATCCAGAATTAGCAAAATTCAAATGACGAATTGCTTTATTAACATGCTGGCCCAGATATCAATATAATATTCTGTTGCCAGGTCCTTTCTGATTCTTGCTCTTACACAAGAAGAATATAGAGATATTTACCCTCCTGCATGTCACACAACACACAAGTGCCTTGACAAGCTGAATTTAATAAAATCAGCTCTGTTTCGCAAATCCTGCAGGCTCTTATTGTTGAAGCATTGGAATGGGAGAAAGTCACTTGTGTGTGCAAGTTAATAGGTCCCATATTTTTAAATGCCAAATAAGGCGGGTGGACAGCTCTCTCCTTTAGCAGCTGCAGTTCCTCCAGCTTAAAAATGTTTGGATTGCCTGGAAGGGAAAGCAGCTACTCTTCTTGGCTTCACCAGTGGTATGTTCAGTCTGTGGAAGGTTGCTGATGTAAATGAAGAACCATGTTGTCTGACTCCAAGTGCCTTTATTCCTTTGTATTTTAT
>JAZGTK010020823.1:0-10838 GCA_036877625.1 Ambastaia sidthimunki
TGATATACTGATGAATGCATAAGCACTGATGGTTTTGTGTAAAGACACTTTCTTCATTATGACAGTAATGCCAATTGCATGTGTGTGTTTTATGATGTAATTTTGTCCTCTTATTAATTTGACTTATTGGTTACAGCACCAATTGCATTTCCATCAGTACAGTCCTGATATGTACTTTAATAAGACATTTAGCAGGACAGTAGGGAAGGTTTCCAAGCCACTAACTCAAAAACGCTCTGACTCATAGGGTCAATAAACTTACACTCCATGCCACGAAACTTCAGTCTCCACAGACTCAGCATCATTTTCCTCCAACTGTTGATTTTCTTCTCTCAGCCTGGTGCAATGTAGGAACTATTTGTGTGATATTTCATCCATCTGTTTAGTCTCTAAAGCTAGTACAGCAAATCTGACACTCAAGAATGTTTTGTGTTATTTCTCACCTAATGAAAATGCTTTGCATTAAGAGTAAATGTGTGTCTTATAAGGAGACTGTTTTTGAGAAGACTGGGATCAAGTATCTGTGGTATGTTATCATGGGAATGATAAAAATACTGTATTTAGACTCTCCATACTGCCCCGTGTGCCTAAAATACGGCATGTCTTAATATTTGTCTCCCCCTAGTGACCATGCTTCTTAAGATTTGTATATATACGTAAATATAGCACCAAATTTAACAAATGTACTACGTACATGCAATTACATTTACCTTTTGGTTATTTTTAATACTTAGTCCTATAATTTCGCTTAGAATTTCACTGTAAAAATGAAAAAACGAATGAAAAAGGTTTTAAATTCTTGATCATGACATCACGGTTATCATTCTGTGTTACTTAACTGTAAATAAATATCTCACTGTAATTCTTTCTCCTTTTCCCTTTCTATTAGAACCAGGAGTTTCTCTGCAATGGGCCCGGTACCCTTAAAACTCCTGCTGTCCATCTCGGCACTGGCTGTGCTGGTGGCTGCAGCAGTGGACGATGCCACAGGTAACGACGAGTACACCTGGCCGCAAAACAAAGTGCCACTGGTTCAAGAAAAGCGCACGGTGCGTCTGGACAGCTCAGAGTTTTCGGCCAAACCGCAGAGCGAGATCCACGGAATATGTGGCATCGAGTGTCAGCGGGGTCTCCCGGAGCCCAGTCTGGATGATTTGGAGAACTTACTCTCCTACGAAACGATGTACGATAACGGGACGCGCACACTCACCACCGTCACGGTACGGGAGCTGAACGCGAGCGACGACTGGACGAAAAACGCTTTATCGCGCGCACGGCGCAGACGCGAGGTCTACGGCACGGACACGCGCTTTACCATCGCCGACAAGCAATACTCGCTCAAGTATCCTTTCTCCACATCTGTGAAGATCTCCACCGGTTGCTCTGGAGTTCTGGTGTCCCCCAAGCATGTGCTGACGGCCGCGCATTGCATCCACAACGGCAAGGACTACCTGGACGGAGTGCAGAAACTCAGCGTCGGGGTGCTGAAAGAGAAATCTCGCCGCAGAAAGGGCAAAAAGGGGAAAGGAAGGAAAGGAAAAGGTCAGAGGAAGAATAATATAGATGAGGAGGAAACGGATGAAAATGAAGAGATTGTGGAGAAGAACGAGCGTAAGGGCAAAGGCAAAGGGAGGAGAAACCGCAGCCGGCGGAGCGTCGGTACCGGTCAGCCCTCTTTCCGCTGGACGCGGGTGAAACAGATGCAGGTGCCCAAAGGCTGGTTTAAAGGCATTTCTGAACGCGTGGTGGCTGATTATGATTACGCAATTCTGGAGCTTAAGAGAGCGCAGAAAACCAAGTACATGGATCTAGGTGTCATTCCCTCAGTCAAAAAGCTGCCAGCTGGGCGCATCCACTTCTCAGGCTTCGACGATGACCGGCCGGGCAACTTGGTCTACCGCTTTTGCTCTGTATCGGAGGAGTCCAACGACTTGCTGTACCAGTATTGCGATGCCAAGCCCGGATCCAGCGGTTCGGGTGTCTACATTCGCCTCAAAGAACCTGGCAAGAAGAAATGGAAGAGGAAGATCATCGGGGTTTTCTCGGGTCACCAGTGGGTGGATGTGAACGGGGAGCAGCAGGATTACAATGTGGCGGTGCGAATCACTCCGCTGAAGTTCGCACAGATCTGTCATTGGGTGCATGGAGACTCCAGTCAGTGCCAGGGTACCTGACTCCCACATCTCCCACTTCCCTCTAGTGTCTCCCATTTGTGCACTTCTCAACAAGCTGTTGCATTCGAGAACTCTAGAGGTTTTTTCATTCAACTCAAAACTTTTCGATGAACTATTTCAAGTAAGGCTCTTTTGATACCTTAATTTATTTTATTAGACAATTTTGGTTTGAATCAGTTAGATCCAACGCAGGCTATTTCTTGCCTGTCTTAAAAGCTGCAATCCGCAACTTTTGCCTCTCTATCGCCACCTCTGTTCGCAAAATAACATTGCATGTTATTTGTGGAGTTATTTTACGTGGATGACAAATTTAATCCCAAATACTTGTGACATAACTGCTGTAAGAACAAGCCGCAAGCGCTCCACTGTTCCAGTGCCACCATTTCGTGACGTAACCAAGGAAAATCGGACCTGACAGCTCAAATTATACATTTCATTTATAGATGTAGTGTTGCAAACTGGGGTAAGATAAGGAGACCGTCTTGAACACTGATCTGTAATGTACTCAATACCTGATTTTTATTATTTTCACCCAGAAAAGTTACGGATTGCAGCTTTAATGAGAAGTAATTATCATTAACTATGTAATTTTGAATTAGAAAGTCAGTGTTGTTTTGCCATGGGACGCATTTGTTTGGTCTGTTGATCTGTCTGGATGTCTTGATGTGTAGAATTTAGATCTGACTAATCGACACAGAAAAAGAAGTTTTTCTGAGAGAAGCAGCTTGTTTGTGGATTTTCCTTTTTGAAGAACATATCTGAAACTTTAATCAATGTGCTGGTTCTTTAAAATGTTGTGTGTTTGTAGGCTATTACTATATAAATGTTATGTGTCTTTGATAGCATAAACTTCCTGGGTTTCCCTGTTACATCAATGCAGGCAATGAACTGCTGTGAGGTTTAACCCTCAGAAATGCGGTTGTCCTTGTTGACTTTTGGTGCTAATTTAAGTTTAAATACAAAACATCAGAGGACCTGTCAGAGTAACAGGCTACTGTAGAACTGTATGTATGTATTTAATGTGAGGGGTGGAATAGGAATTACAAAACACCACACCTTTCTTTAAAGAATACACAGGGTTATTTAAATACAGTCAATGGTAAATATCATGTTTTGTTGTTTTTTGTAATTGTATGGAGCAAAGCAATGTAGCTAGATAGGAAATGTAAATCAAAAATCTTAATATAAATTTGCATTGATTTTTTTTCTTTTCAAAATTTGTTAGAATACTTTTCATTCTGTACTTTTATTAAGGACCAAATAAACGGAGATTTATATGCATTGGTCCAAAAGGACAAAACAAGTGTGTTTTTCAATAATCAAGCAATTGTTTTTATACATTTCGCAGTGCTAACCTAACAGCTCATCCATGTTCAATCTAAAATTGCTGTTAAGGTTTAGAGTTTTATACACATTTAAGATAAAATGACTTTTTAAAGGAACTTACATGATATATAATACAGTCTGTTGTTTCTTTGTTTCCATATTCTGTTAAAAACAGACACAGAGAAACTCAGGTGGGCAGTTCTTCCCATCAGTGTTTATTGCATCTCAAAGGGCTAACATGCACTATGCAGGGGTGTTAATATGAATCAATAAAATAAATGTATTTTGAGAATTGCAAAAAGAGAGATCAAAGATCTACCTTTGTCATTTCCATGACAACAAACAGAATTCTAGAGTTCTAACTGGTGAATTTCTACAGGGATGTTAATCAGACCGTTCTGTAACACTGTTTAACAGCGACAACCTCTGAAAACTGACAAGATCTAAGAGTGACTATCACTGCTAATAAACAGCATGTGCACATATGCCCTATATCATCCAGAATGAAAACGGTCTGACTATGAAATCAGTATTTTCATTATACATATCTTACCTACAGTTCATTCTGTTGTGTAAACTACAGTATCCCCACTCGCCAAAAGAGGGCGCAATATTTGACCATTACATGTAACAAACAAGGACTAGGGTTCAAAATGTGCTATGAGAGGGTCAAGACTGAGAATCAAACCTGTGAACGGTTCTTCTACAATTATACAAAATAACACTACATGTACCAGCTTCAGTTTGGAGTTCATACAAGCACAAGTAACTATAAGAGACTCAAACACAGCATTCCACTGACTACAACTGTAAAATTTTGAGGGCTTTTTCAGGGAAACCATTAAGATAACCGGTTTAACAAGTTGCTGTACATATTGGCTATTTCATTAAGAGACTGCAGAAGGCCTTTCTCAGAAATGACTTCATCTGAGGTTAGTAGCGCTGAGATTGTGTTCATTAGATCCGTTGTTAAAACAAAGAGATCATTTTTTGGGGGGAAACAGTGAACTGACAAAACATGAAAAACAATACCAATCAAATTACAAAAAAAAAAAAAACAATCACCAAAGGGGATATCTAAGATATGTTATTAACACATATTCATATATATTTTTATGTTATATATATATTTAATATATTTGTAAACGACCATATCAGTTGATGACGGGACATGTTTTATAATTTGTTGACCAGGTTCACATCAATAAGTTGCCCACTGATAAAAATTTTGCAAAGAGGAGAGATCTTTGTTATTTTATTTATGTACCTTCTGCAAACGATTCTTTGCATTCTGCTCCCAAACCAACATATAACAAAAAGCACACAACCAAATGTTCTGGGTGGGCTGTCACACCTCTGACCCCAAGAGGGAGGCCCCAGCGTCCACAAAAATACAGCTGAGCTGGACATACATACACACATCATTCATTTTAGACTTATACATTGGAAATATATAAGTATGGACATATGCAATCTTTTTTAATCTTTCCTTTTTCATTGTTTTTCTAAATAGTTTTGTTCTGTTTCGTTAAAACAAAAGATTACATCGAAATAAGCACACTGTTGTTTATCTCTACGATTTACTTCACAGTTTGTGCTACAACATGACACAGGTATGGTGGGCGGGGCAGAGTGGGTTGGACTTAGGTTAAGGGGGCGGGCTCAGTGAATCTCTAGCTGTGGGCTCCTCAGGCGTCTGGGGGTGTAAACAGACAGCAGTCCTCTCTCACTGGAGCTCGATCTCTGAGAAAAAATACTAAAAATAGAACAGAAAAATGTTGCATTATATTGCTCTAGAAGATTAATTGAAAAAAGCAAATTGGAAATATTATACCTGGGAGATTACAAGAAGTCCTTGATGTTGAGATCTGCAAGGGGGTCCTTGGTGGGAGGCTTTTTGGGGCTCTGAACAGCTGGTCCTGGAGACAACTGAAAAGGCAAAGGAAGTGTGGTTATGGAAATTGATATGCAAAATCAATTACTACAGTAACACAGGATGCAGATTAGAAACTAATAACTGAATGTGTCTGTGTTTATGTGTTTGTTTACTGGTGCTCCCGGTGCTGCTGGCCCTGTAAATGGTGGTCTCATCATGGGCTGACCCATCATCACAGGCTGCGGCATCATGGGACCTCCTGCTGCTGCGGGCTGAGTAAAAATAACCAAGATAAAGTCCATAACAAAGAACCAGACAGAAACCCTGTTAACTTCTGTGGGACGCATTATGTTCTAAAAATGAGGGTTTTAAATTTACTTCTAATTTTCTCTAAATTTAAATAAAATAGCTCCAATAATAAAAAATTAAGAAACAAATTTGAAAATGGTCAAATTTATCTGGTGGTTCAATTTCTCAGATGTTGTGTTATACTAGCTTAATGAAAGTAATTAATTAAGCTATTTTTATGTGCACATAAGTTTAAAGTTTTTAGTAGACTGCTCCTCAGCCTCATTGTTGGGGTGTCTATCATCATTGGCGCCCCTCTGTGTGTCACAACTTAAAATTTGAAAACTTCTGCCAAAAACGGTTAAATACTGTGATTTCTCACCATGCCAAAGCCCGGCTGTGCTCCCATGGGCGGGGCCATAGCTCCAGGTGGTGCGGTGGCACCTGGGGCTCCAGGGGCGGAGCCAGGCTAAATATTACCACAACAGATAACAAAATCAAGATGACATATATAAAAACTCCAGTCTTATAGAAACTTAGGAAAGAAGTGACTCTTACCATCTGAGTGCCGGGTGTGCCCCAGCTAGTGGGGGCTACCTGAGGGGTCCAGTTAGCTCCTCCTGTCAGCTTCTTCTCATTCCACTGGTTGTCCCTGTACAAAACAAACAGCTGTCAGTCAACCTGTTAGGCATAAATCATACATTGATTGGTCCGATTTATAAATGGACATCTCTGTTGCCACAGTAATTAAACCAGAATGAGTTGTCCTCCAAGGAGGAGTAAATCAATCAAGCCTCCATAACAGCCTAAATTAACTGTCAATACAGGCCAGACTGAGTAAATCATTCCAGCATATAGACATTATAGTTAGTGACAAGATTAACAGGTGTCTAAAAAACCCACAGAGCACTTACTTCTTTTGGCCTCCCATCCCCAAGTCTACAAAAGGAAAAACAGAACAATAAGCTTAAAATAGTGTTGCATGTACAACAATCCCAGCTAACTAACAACTTTAGGTTGTAGGAACGTTTCCCTAATGTCTCTATTAAGCAGAAAAACCCTAAAAATGTTATTTTAAAAGTTCAAAATGTCCAGTTTTTAGACTGTATTAAAATTAATACAAAAACTTTTTAACTATGTAATGTTTATAAAATGTTTCACTAACAACTTATGAATAACGTTTTTGATATAAAAGAAATTTAATGTTAAAAAGTTCTACTAAAGTTACTGCGAGAACTTTTTTTGATATTTTCGGACAAGTTTTAAAAAACGTTATCCAACGTTCTGAAAACATTCCCTGTTAGATGGGATGGTGCTACACATACACTCTGTTCCATACATACTTCCAACCAAACTGGCAAGTGAAGAGTCCAAGTCTCCTCCGAGAGGTTTGATTGGTTGGGCAGCTGCAGGTGCCATTGCTGGGACCATTGCCGGGGTCATTGTCATCAACGGTGCCATGGTGGGCCCAGCAGCAGGTAAAATTCCAGGTGTGACCGGTGTGCTGGCTGCAGCCATGGGAGTCCCACCTGTACTCTGAGGCGTTATGGCTGGCATTAGAAGGTCTCCTAACCCATCAAACACTGGGGTGGGCACAGAAAAGATACATGGCTTGATACATGCAGCATAGATTAAGACCGTCTTGCGTTCAGACCCCTGAGATCTGTTCTGGACACACAACTGGTCATTTGCAAAGTGAGACAAAGTCAGATATTGAATTACAGGAGTAAAGACTCAAAAAAATCCACACAATTATCATAACATACATGATAAGAGGTATTTAAATCTACATTCAGGGTTTTTTAGCACATGCATTGGCAAGCTGCAAAATGGTAACATACATCAGAACATCTTTACATACAGGATTTTTATTGCATTACACCTTTCAGGCTAACGCATGCAAGCACAACACGACTGCATAAATTCTGTCAGGCACAGAAGGAAAATATCTCCACTGAAGAACCATCTGGACCAGATGGAGACATGGAGGGGATGAAAAACATCAAGCTCATCAACAACATTCCAGCTACTCCAATCACTAACTATCAACAACCTAAAACTTTTTAGATCCTGGGAAAATGTCCTGGGCAAATATATGAAATAAAAGGCTTTCTGTGTAGAGAATGGGGCTGCCACCAAATGCTGGCCAACATTTTGAAAGCACATGACTTTTGATTAAAGAGTAAATGACACACACTTAAAAAATGGTCCAATCAGACTCTAATTCCTCAAGGTCTACAGCGAAGGCAATACCTACAACACTGAGGCAGGCAATTGATTCTGATGCAGTAATGTGGGCGAGCAGGGGGTAAACCACACAGAGAGGGTCTGAATGCAAAGGAAGGGCAAACAGTACGCTAGTACATTCACACTTCCCGAACCCTGCGCCGTGATTGGCTGAAATGATACATGCTGCAAAGCCCTGACCGGAGCTCTCTCGCCAACTCACCAATCGCACAGCAGGAGCAAGCAATGAGCCAGAGTGGAGCGCAGGGAGAGAAATCAGAAGGGAGGCACAGGCATAGAGAATTTTGGAAAGACGATGACAGACAGATGAGGAAGTAGAGAAAAGCGTTATATTAAGAGAGCCAGATAGATGTGACAGTAGTAATTCAGAGCAAGGATGAACAGAACATAGAAGAGAAAAACAAAGGAGAAATTTAGCAAGAGCACATCCTTTATTCCAGAGGTCTCCAACGAGGTCTACAGACATGCAGAGCTTAACTTATGAGCAGATGTGTTGGAGTAGGTTGGACACTGCAGGTCTGTGGACCTCCAGGAACATGGATAGGAGACCCCTGGTCTGTTTATTACATAGGAAGATCAGCAAATATAAGTTGCTCATGCAAAAAACAACACACTAAAAAGCAGACAAGCTTTAAAAGCTGCATTCAGCAGATGACGTTAAAATTACTCACTTCCACCTTAAAAAATAAATCCAGCTTGTCAAATAGGTTATAATTTATGTTCAGCATTTGACAGTGTAATTACAGTATATGTATATCAATCAATTTGAGAGACCCACAGGAGGCTTCGTCTCACCTGACGCATCAAAGCCACCAGAGGGCGCTGCAGTGGAGCTGTCTGCTGCTGTTGTTGTTGGGGGAACCGGCGAAGGGCCAAAGGCATCAAAGTCAGACTCCAGCAGGTCAGCTGTGGCTGAAGATGCCACTGGTGCTGGGGTTGGTGTAACTGTGGGGGCAACTGGTGAAAGCAACCCTGCAAATATTAAGAGACTTTTGTACTTTCAAGTTGGTCCAGGAGAAACATCAGCAGAGGTTTTTGAACAATCATGCAGTACTGATTTCATGTAGTACTGAATGCTGAGTTTTTTTCCAATCAGCATGTGTCACATACCCCCAAGCAGGTCACCTGACGTTGCTCCCGGTGCAGCGGTCTGGGGCTCCACGGCCGGGTCCCCGAACGTGTCTGTCCAGGGGACCATCACACAGCGCAGCATGAAGGAGGAGAAGCATTAGTGAGCCTTAAAGCTGCACAAACACTGAGAGAAGGGCAGATGGAGAGAGTGAGCCGGGATCACCAGACACACTCCAACACAAACACAAACACACTTACACGAACTGCAACAAACACAGACACAACACATGAATACTAACACCAGCTACAACAAACACAGAAACAGCACATAAACACACAAACAAAAGGGAACACACGAACACGCATACTGCATGCAGTCTTCAACACGTGATGACACCGAATAACTGGGCAACTGTCTCATACTTACCAATTTATAAAGTTAAATGTCTAAACTCATAAAATATCTAATTCAAGCAGATGCTTTTATCAACAGTAAATGCATTTTATTAGTACGCGTTTCCTGGGATCGAACCCAAGACCTTGGCACAGCAGCCAGTCCATCAGAGCTACTTAAACACTGCACAACATCTGTATATTTAAACACATTGTGTGGTCCTCTGGATGGGTGATTTTGTATGAGGGAGTTTGAAGGACACACCGAGGAGATCCAACACAGGTCCAGGATCAGGTTTAGGAGGTGAGATGGGAGCGTCAGGAGCCGCAGGTGTAGCAGCCACTGGAGCAACAGCTGGAGCGTCAAACGTGTCTATGAGAGAGAGAAACAGGCTTTGATAAATTTGAATATTATGCCACTAATATGAACAGCTTATTGGGTAACTGTAAGATATAGTGGAAGCAGGAGGGACATCATGCAAAATACAGTGAAAATTAACTGTTACTTTCCACCAAAAAGGTACAAATTTTGTGAGAGACAAACTAGAATGAAAAGCAGCTAGTTTGGAATACACCCATCGTTCACTTTGAATTTACATGTATTAACTGAGCAGATGCCTTTATCCAAAGTGACTTTCAAATGTAACATCAAAAGCATCTTGTGTCAACAACACACGTATGACACAATGATTAACATTGAAGGTTAAACACCTGACCATTTGCTAAAACGCTAAATTGTTTCAGATCCTATTGTACCCTTTGTGAAAAGTGAAAATTTAAAGTACAAGAAAGAATCTTTGTGTCTAGAGGTTTTATAAAGGTCAGACCCTCACCAGACAGCAGGTCACCAGCAATAGTGGCCTCAGGCAAAGGCGAAGGCCCTCGAGAGACAGCTGGAAGATCTTGAAGATGAAGAGGAAAGGCAAGAAAGATCAGAGGGGTGCATAAGCACAGAAAGGACACAGAATCGTGCTTTGGAGACGCAAACATGCACAAGTCCACGTTCCACTATGAGGACAACCCAAAACGGAGTGGGGAAAAAAACAGATGAGAAAGAAGGTGAAGACTAGAACAGACGAGACGTTCAACAGAAGAACGGAGATCAACTCCTGTACCTGCACCAAATAGGTCTACGCTAGGAGTGGTTGCTTTGGGCTCTGTGGAGGAGCTTTGCTCAGGCATAGAATCAAACATATCTATAAACAAGGACACACATATGCATTATGACTCTAGTTAGTGCACATCATCACAGGTTAAACTGAGACACAGAGCGATAACTGTTCGGTGGAGAAAACATTTTGTTTGCATTTTTCCTAATGACTCTGAAGAGGAGAAACATCAATATCTGGCTGTAAAAAACGTAACTTAGAGTATGAATCAATTCTAATGAAAAGTGCAGCATTCAGATTGAGCCAGTGAATGACTGCAAGACACTGTTGTCACTGCAAATCCTGGATTTTGAC
>JAZGTK010020824.1:0-10837 GCA_036877625.1 Ambastaia sidthimunki
ACACACACACACACACACACACACACACACACACACACACACACACACACAATTCTATGTCTCTCCTGTTCAGTTTCACTCTCTTATCATTCCTTCCATTGGTAACAATGTGCCCCTGTGATTAAAGGCCACTGCTGGTGCCACCCTTGTCATTAGAATAAAAGAGACAGAATGTGAGCTCAACAGGGCTAATGAACGCCATGCATCACGCTGGGCTTAAGGACATATCTGTGGCATCATTAACTAACAGTGCAGAATGGCCAGGGCGAAGGTTGGCAGTCTGAAGACAGGTCCCTAATCATCAGCCTGTAATCAGTGCACTTGGACGTGGCTCTCTGGTCTCAGCTTTATACTGTTTGAGGTGGTTTTATATCAAAATGGCTGCCCCAAATAGATATATTAGTTAATTATGTATCAAAGCACCAGACTAGTGAGGCAGTCAAAAAGATTTTATTAAACTGTGGGTGACATTAGTAGTAGTATTATATATTTCCAGGAACTGTTGTGGGGTGGTTGTGGTCTATTGGTTAAGGAGTTGGGCTTGTAATCAGTAGGTTGCTGGTTCGATTCCAGCGCTGGCAGGTAGCAACTGAAGTGCCCTTGAGCACTCCTCACGAAGGATGGGTTAAATGCAGAGGTCATTTTTCGGATATGGGTAACCATAACTGACAAAAACATGTCACTTTCACTTTTTTTATGCTTTCAATATTTTCAATGTTCAAACATGCAGTAATCTCTTAATTCTATGGACAATCATTATCATAACCTCATGCTACTGTTTTAAAGTGTTTACTAGTGTTTTGCAAATAAAACAATGCTGTCTAATATAATATCCCTTAACCAAACATGTATTTGTAACAAAACAACCCATAGTGATTTTGCTGCTCATATTTTTGTGATGGGATATTTTGGTAGATTAATGCAAGAGATGACATATGTGGAGTTCTGAATTAGTTTGATCACACCTGACTTACTGTACATACAGCACGTTAAACTGTTGTTTCTGCAATAGAGATGTTTAGTTGTGACTTAAATTTGTAGGCCAAGTCAAAAGGATAATTCAGCATGGATTCCCTCTGGACTTTCTAATGGGTTTTTAGAAAAGCAGTTTTCAACTTGACTAAAATAAGGTCTATGGTTAACATTATTTAAAGAGACTTTCCCATTTTGTTCTACAACCACCATGTGTTGTTTAAAAACAAAAACACATTTGCTATACAAAGGACTACAGCAAAAATGTGGGTTCACATGGTTGTTTTTATAAATCACTGTTTTAAATTTTATGAGGTTTAAGTGTAAACCTCATGTTGTAGAAAGTTTTTTCAAATAGTGTTATCAACCAATGAAATTGAAAGAGCTATAATATAAGGTGATAATAAAATAAGATAGATTTGGTAGTTGATGATAATCGAGACAGGAAAATGTCCGGATGGTTAATCATGAGTAAATGATTATTTCACTCAATCCCTTAAAAACTAAATCTAAAAATCTATGAGAATATTTGGCTCAAAAATGTTTATTCTGTTTTATGTTTTAGGACTAAATCATTTTTGTGTAATCTTGCTGATGAAACAGATACATTTTTAAGTGTTTATTTAGTTGCCAAAGCCAGTGTCTATTTTCATTTAGCAGTTCTTCATTTTTGACTGTGCACACCATATGTGGGACCCTGTAGCCACATCCTTACCTTCTCAAAGCACCAGTAAGAAACCAGTAAAAAAGAATGGGCGGCGACTCAAGAGAATAATGGAAACAACATTAACTTATGTTTACCATCTCTCTTCCAAGCTCCGCCTGCCCCGGGAGGGTCCTGAAAGGCCCCTGGCATGAGAGCACCATCTCAGCTCTCATTAGCACGTCATGATGAAACAAGTTGTAACGCATGTCAACAGCGCAGGCTATGCTAAGCTAAACCGACGGCCTGCCTTGTGAATCATGTATGACCCACGTCTGCTTGGGTGCTACTCACAGACCCAGAAGAGTGTGGAAATGCTCACCTCGTTGGAAGCATCAAAGATTTACAGGCCTACGTCTCTTCCCATGAACTCTCCCCCAGCCCCCATCCAGTGACCACCTGCTCCTCTCTGGTATGAGATCTTTCCCTTCCATGTCCTCCATCATTTTTTTGTCTGGGCTAAGTTGCTAAAATATTGCCAAAAAACGAGATGGAATGGAAAAGAACATGCAAGTGAGTGTAAAAAAAGGAGCTCATGAGGTTACAAGGGTGTTACAGCATGGTGTCATTAACATTTTAGGCCCCAGAATCTCTTGCCCGTTGGCTTAACACATGCTTTAGTCATATGCATCATTATTTCCCACGACACTGAAAAAGACAGGTGACATGCATCAAGCCCTTTAGTCACAGTTACGGCTGAGACCCCACTCCAATACCTAAAGCATTGAATTCAGATTAGTTTGTGTTAAATGTGTTTGAGTGGTTCAGTGAGGCTATATTTGAAACCTGGCTGTTAATCATTATCTTGCAAGTTCTTATATAAATGAAATTATTGTGAGTTAACGTCCAATGATGAAAATAAAGATTTTCTACCTAAATTGAAAGAGATGTTCTAAGAAATTATAATTATTCCTTAAGAAAAGGAAACGGTTGTGTAGTTTAACCATTAAGCATAATTAAATGCAAATGTATGATTAAAAAATCCCTCTAGTTATCTACTCAGCTATAAAGTGCTGTGGTAAGTTAATTAAGATGGTCCTCAGTCATAACATTTAAATATCTTCAGGCAAAACATTTCTTCATACCTCTTTTTTACACCTTGACTTAAATCCTAATTCTAAGATTAAAGCCAGTTTAAGAAACCCTAATGTTAAATTAAAACAGAGTTAATCGCCACAACTGCGTCAGAAATCTCTTACCATATATTAGCATACAGAAAAGAATGTCTGAAATATGCTAAAAAGTACAAAAAATATTTTTGTGGTCCACTGAGTAGATATGTATATATATTACTTACAGGTTAATGAAACTGCAGATCTCTTAATTTTTCATATGGTTAGTGCATGTGTAAATATTTAATGATGGCTTATTGCTCCAGATATTTTAACATAAAGGTTGAAAAATCCTGTGGTTGAAAAAGGTGGTTTATAATCAGAGGTGGGCAGGGCTAGATTATAGACTGGGTTAGTGTCCCCAGGCCTTGGACTGCCAGTGGCCTCCACAGCCTTAGGCTTCAAGACCAAAACAAGATGGTTAACCAATGTTTAGACGGTTAAGACTGACCACACCCATTATGTACAACACTAGATGATCATTACCACTTTTGTTGCTTAGCATAGGATAAGAGGTCAGCTGCTGTGCCAGGAGCATGTAGGTCCTCCAATGACATCTCGCCAGTGGTTTTGGGGCACTATCACCCTTATAGGGTTACTGAGGTAATCTAAATTTAGTGGCAGAATGAGCTTTTCATTTCTACAGAAGCAAAAAAGAAAAACTTTTTTTTGTTATTGATCATGGGTGTTTTTCAATAGCCACTCCTGTGAGTTTACAGTAGTTTGACTTACTGGGGTTGACTGGTGTCTATAAATAAATAGAATTACTTTTGCAAAATAGTGAATCTGTGTGCGAATCCTGCAGTAACTGAAGTGGGGCTTTAAATATTTTTCCCTGACTGACCTGCCAGAGTAATCTTAAAAGCAACAGTCCAGTTTCAGTCTGGCCACTTTTAATTAACACAAAAACGATGCATCACATAGTTTAATTAATATTTCAACACCCACTTCGCTCCCGTTTGCCACTTAGATAAGGCTAATTTGGAAATGACATACCCATAGACCATAAGCCCATAAAAAATGCACCAACCACTTAAAACCAATGGACAGCCAAGAGAAAGACTCTTTACCCCTCTACGATTCCCTGATGAGTTTTGACTTTTACTTATAGTGAAACTGGATCATACTTTCAGAATGAATGTCCCAAACTAATGCAGTCGCTTTCTGCTTCGGCTCTGAAGACAAGATGGAACGGTTTGATGGTGAAACATTATCCTCTTTTGAATCTCACGCCTTGCAAGTGTTCTTCAAATGTAATTTGAAGTTAATAATTTACCGGTCATCCCCTCATTGCGTTATTTATCACCAGGCCGTCTGTCGTCTTCTGAAGTTCTACGGACACTAAAAACAAGTCTTACAGCTTTAGACTCAACCCTGATCTACTTTGATTATGTTGTAAGTGAAGAAATGAGCTTGACAAAGCACACAAACCAGCAGTGGTGCTGTTTAAAGTTGGAATTTATATGGGGATCTAGTTAGAAGAACAAGGTTATGAGATTCACACTGTTATTGAGCAAGACCAGCTTGGACCAAAATGAATTTGGTTAGTGCAGGTTTGCTGCTGGTCTAGCTGAGGAACCAGTTTAGCTATGATGCTTAATAAAAAACTTGCTGCTGAAGCTGGTTGAAGCTGGTCGACCAGCATGATTTTCCTGGTGTTGATCAGGGTTACCAAGGAATTCAACCTTCTAAATAGTTAAACAACTTGATGGGAATACCAGAACACCAACATCTAAAACACAACATAAGCTGGTCTTTTCAGAAAGCATATGCAGATTAAGGTCGGAGGTTTGTATCTAGTAGCATAGTACCAAATCCTGCAGGCAGCTGAGGTCAGCTGTCTCTTAGCTACCAATTTAAACAGCTTCTCTTGTGCAATATTGAAAGCAAGGTCAAGCCACTAATGTAAGATGACTTGTGAAAATGGAAGTAACTGCTAACTATATTTTGACATTGAACAAAACATCAGGGAGAAGAGCCTGTTAGTGTCAGATAAATAAAGTGTCAGGTAAAGTCATTCAATTTGACATGAGATGCCCAGAAGAGCGATAGCTATATATCTTAAAATGACTTCGTGTGTGGCTATGTTGTAAAGGCAGAAACAAAAAAAGATTTTGTATAATTTTTCCAAATGTATTGCAAAAGCATTGCAAGCAATTTATTTTAGGTTCTATTGAGCATTTGTTATACAAAAGATTATTTAAAAAAAGTTTTAAAGACATTAAGCAAGTAAATACATAAATTAATAAATTATTAAATAAATAGGAAACATATGGCTGACAATGGATTTTTTTTATGATTTAAATTGCAAACTTTATTAATATGCTTATATATGGTGTTGGCATATTATGTTACATTTTATTTTTACTTACTGGTGTTTATAACTAACCCACAAACAATAAAAACTTAATTCTATTGATATCAGTTTCTAACAGAGCTATAACTATAACTGTTCAGTCATGGCACAGTATTTCAGTATGTGTGTGTGTTTGTGGTACTGTATTATCAGATTAGTGGCAGAGAAACCAGCACAAAAATAATGCAAGCAAACTTTAGCTTAAAGTTCTAACAGGCCTCTGAATGAGATGATGGCTGTTCCCCAGGGTGCTTTACCAAAGCATATAAGGCATGGGCATGGTGCATGGTGCTAATAGACCTATGCAGTGATGCCTGTCTCCATTACTGAAAGCACTCGTGAAATATTAAAGATAATAAACAAATATCCTCCAATAATGGCTTAACATTTGAGAGAGAGCGAGTGAAAGAGATAGAGCAGGGCAGCTGGTGGAAAGAATGCCTAAATGATATATCTTATACATGTATACATTATCTGAATAATTTATACATGTAAATGTAACTTTTTGTTACATGTCTCGGGTCCAGCTTGAAGATGTTCATGTAGAGAGCCAATATCCTCAAGCCACCTGCACTCTGAATGAAGACACTAATTGACCCATGACATCATCACACTACCTGTCTATTTAAATAAAAATACCTTATTGCACCAACACTGCTTTATAAATATTACATAAATATTCAACATAGGCCATTTATTCTGCACATATTTTCTGTTATGAAACTACTTTAAATCTTTTTCATTACATTTCTTCCTGTTTTATTTTGTATTTAAAATACACAGTTGAACAAACTTTTGAATCTGTTAAATGCTTACAGTAGATTTGTGTGATAAACAGACAATTCCACTTTTGTGTTTCATGTAATATTTTTTTAAATTCCGGGATGAGTTATTATATTTATTATTAAATTGAATGACACATTACACAGTTTAGATGTTTATGTTATATGCAAGATTCCACCTTTTTAAATTTGTGTTTTATTAAATTTGTGTGCATGTGATTGAGTCTTATGGACAATATTAAAGCTTATTTAAACCTTTGAAATAAAGCTAATGGACTTAACTCTCTTCACTTTTTTGTTTATATTTCAATTTTGTTTATAGATCATATAGAATTAACTACATGAAAACTTAAGAGATTTGTTTGCCTTCTTTGTGCTTAGTTGCTAGCATAGGTCCTTTATACAAGCAAGCTTTAAAATGCACTAAAGTTAACAGATTGCTTTACCACAGGAAAAAATATATGTCATGGCAAGATTAAAGTAGATGCTGGTTTATAATTAGCTCAGTCGCCCTCAGCAAGAGATCTCTAGTACATCTTTGCCATCTTGATGGAATGAGGGTGTCAGCAGGGTTGGTTAGGAAGAATTGAGCAACCTATCAGAGAAGTAGATTATTCACACACACCATAGTGTGTATTAACACAGCTAGAGTGTGGAGAACTATTAATGGCCTACAAACTTGAGAGCCAAGCTGTCAAGAGTGTGATTGGACACAAAATAGACACTTTATATTAGTCAGCAGCACCAGCACACACATTGACAACAGTTTGCATTCAGGAACCAGTCTAGGTCACCAAGATAGGTGACCTCAGAGAGATATACCGCTCCCTCAGGCCCTGAGCTCCATCAAGCCTGCCAGCATAATCTCCATTCCATCCATTTTCCATCTGAGCAGATCTAACCTCTGCAGCTAGTGGCCCTTAATGAGCTAAAACACGCCTTCAATCATCTCCCAATCAGCTCATTCAAACCCCTGTAACCCTGGCCTGTACCCGCTTTAAGCCTCCCAGATGTCTCAGCCCCTCTGTTGATTCTAAATGAATTCATACAATTACCAGAGTACCCCTCCGTGTCGACAAACATTTTTTTGAAGGAACGTTAGGGGAGGCGGAGAACTTGTTGTAGGACAGGGAGGAGAAACGGAAAAAAACACCAGCTCTGACATTTCAGGGAATTTCACGGGAGCGGCTAATCGAAACTGATCAGCGGAAGGGTTTAATATTTAACCAGTCAGCGACGCGGCCCAAAGTTTCTAATGAAATTATAACTCATGCTTGAAAAGCAAAAGTGCATGTGTTGTGGGAGCCTAAATTATTTAGCCGCCCCATATCCCGGCATTTCTGTTCACCCACAGACAAACGTGGCACTCGCGAGCTTTTAAGAAAGGAGGCAGGCTGTGACGAGTGGAATGATATGAAACAAGAAGATTACATCTGGTCCCAAATTAAAGTGACTTGCAGACTGAGGAACATCCAGGAACAACTTAATTGTGTTAATTAATTGATTTCCCCAACTGGGAGACGTACACAGACACGCTAGACTGAATTACTGGGTATGTTATTCATCTACAACCTTATAAAGCCGCTGTCCCCCCCCACCCAACCCCCAGTACACCTGTGACTCGTTCTTCCTGAAGTATATTTAAAAAAGTATTCAATTATCAAAAAAGTACATTAATTAGCTCTTTTTGAGAAAGAGAGATGAGGCGCCCACAATATGTATGAGGGACGGTAAAATATTTAGGGTGGCAGCATTCATATTAATGGTAACATTATACATACGTCTCACAAAATTCAATTAGGATTCAACTCAACGTTGATGTCAGGGGCACATCAGGCATATAAATGTGCCATAGCTTCAGGTTATGGTGTCTATTTTCATACATTATTTTTCAGGTAGCCTAGCTGTTGGCCATTTAACCACCCTTGCGGCGTTATTCCAACAGAAAAAGAATTACATACTTGATGGGAACTAATTAGATCAGCCCTCACCTGTAAGTCTTCCAGACTGTTGTATCCTGACTTCCCTAAGGTTAATATGCACCAACTTTTTACAAGAGCTCTGGATACTTTTACATACTTATGTGCTTATGTACTTTGAGGCAGACAGAAAATAATGTTCTTACAAATTAGGAGAGCATTTAAATGTCCAAATGCTGGTAAACATTATACACCAAGTCAAGTGTAACTTCTGGGGACACTTTTTCTACTCTGAAAATATAACATTGCACTACACAATACCTGATTTGTCATTTAAGTAAAAGGAGTCATACAGGCTAAGAAGTAACAGTTTATATTACAGTGTCTACTGTTACATATGTTAAATGTGCTTTCTATAGACATAACAGTTAATTATGCATAATTACATGCAACTAACCCAAACCGTAATCTTAACCCTATGGTACAAAAATACTGTTAATTAATATTACCCAGTACTTAAATGTATAATTCCACTTTAACAAGGACAGCTAAAAATAAAGTGTAAAGTTCTGGATTATGTGTTTTCAAAAAACTTTTCAACAACTTTTGTGTGTGTCAAAAAATAACATAACAATTTCATCTCCGCGGTCACGTTCATTAAGCACATGCTATCATGATAAGCATCATGTTAACTATGTAAAACATGACCAGAACAAATCTGGCTTGAAAGTTTTATAATGATTTTTTTAAGATACTAAAAATTGAAGAGCTTTACTAGATGACTTTAGAGGGAACTGCTCTGTAGTTTTAGACAGGACCCATAGTGTGAATCACATTAATATACAGTATCTACATCAATCTTCCCTATCTGAAATAAAAGAACAAAACTGCATAAAGTCAGTTACAAAGGGAATCGGAATCTTTATCAATATTATTTTTAAAAAATGTTGAGACTGTGAAACTTTAAAGTGAAATTTGTGTTGTTTTTTTCTTATTTCCAAGAAGTATTTAGCTTCGCTCTTGTTGTTTATAACTTCATAAAAGTAATATTGGGTCATAAATATAGGACCACAGTGAAGCCAGCAGACCAGGAGGCCACAGATTCATTTATGAGGACACGTTTGATACTTGCTAAGATTCTAATTGTTCCAATCCGGTGGTTAAAACGAATACCTTTCAAGAAGCTTCTGTTTCATGCACGTTGATTAAAGAATGTGTGAGATTTCAGTGACATGCCGGGTATTATTAATTCATCGCAAACACTGGAATTTGGGTGTGTTACTTTGAAAAATGTTCAAAACTGCTGGTCTGTGAAAAAAGCAGCTCGTAAAAAAATCATTAACATTTCATTGGCAAATTCTCTTTCATATGAAATATCCCCAATATACAGCTGTCAAAATCAATCAGGTGTCCAGAAAAGACAGCCTGACATGCGAATAAAGGGATGGGGAATATGTCAACGATGGCACTCACTGTTTCTTCTCTCTGTCATGTTGCCAAAGCCCAATGTTAAGCAGCCAAAAGGAAACGCGAAGCTTGAGACTCCAACAAAAAAGAAAGAAAAAAGTTCATGCCATCCTTCCCATGACAGAAGTCTTCGGCTAAGGTTATGTTATCTTTGCAGGCAAGAGAATAGTTCAAAAGCCAGGATTTCTCTTGCATTGAGATCTTTTGGGATCTGTTTGGCAGGAAAACCACTTGGCTCATAATTGGGTAATCGTATACTTGGTCCCATGCTCCCTCAAGAATTCGCTTACTTTCACCTTGAACTCAACTCTTGAAAGCAGGAGTGTGGAAGCAGAGAAGAGATAAGGGAGAATTCAAGAACATGTGCGTGTGATTCCGCCCCTGTGTGGAATTCGGCACTTGAAATAAACCTAAAAGAATCATGGATTGAAAGAAATCAAATTCCAGTACTTCAAACCGGAGAGTTTACTTAATTACTCTGACAATTAAATGTTAATTAGTTGGAAAACTTTGAAGCAGACAAAACAGTAAAAGACCGTGAAAGTTGCATCTTATCCATCCTCACTAAGATGATTAGGATGTGACAGCAGGTGGGTTTGATCTTCCTGCAGATGTCATTCTACCTGGCACATGAGTTGTTTCCTCCTAAGGTCCGACCCTTTCTGAGTTACTGTGCTTATGTGAGGGAAAATCAATCTGCTCTTATGGGAAAAATGTGACTTGACAGGTATTCGAAAAAAGTAGGTATACAATGTCCATATGGTGACATACATGCTTTCCTTCACCCATCTTTTTCCATCTGATTCCTTTCTGAATTTCTCCAGTTGTTTTATTTTATTTATTGCTTTAATTATAGCGTTAAAGTGAAAGCAAAATACAGGCAATTTTATCGTCAAGTTTTTCAGTCAGATTCTCAGTTTCAAATGGTAAATACTCAAATGGAGTATTCCTGAAACATCAGAAACTGACAAGTGCTTTTCCTCTGGTCATTACAATGCCAAAGAGTCATTTCTGTCAAAGCCAAACGACAGGAAGTTACAAAGTTTTTTCTTTATCTCTGCTACATTATGTCCATCTTAGTCTTGCCTCACAAAAGCTTGCAGATGAAAGCAGTTTGAAAGATGCAGAGAAGGTGTCGTATAGAGGCAGGTTAGGCATGCACAAGGAAACTGATCCACTCTTGTGCCTGGTGGGCAAGTATTATTCCTACTGTATATCATTATGGGTGAGTTGTCCTAATTAGCACAAGGGCAGAATAATGAATACAACTCCATTAATCAAAAGGTAATATATGTAAAAGCAGTACTTCTGGCCTTGGGAGAAACTGCTAAAGGTAGATGCTGAGAATAAAATCAAAGGAAAAAGAAAAAACTGTTCCTCCAGCGGTGAATATTGCTTTAATATTCATTTATACACCATTTCTTGTATTGAATATACACTTGCTGCGCTAGGTGGTACGCAAAATAGAAAAAGTAAACAAGAGCTCTTTGCTAACGACTTAAATTTAGAACTCAGTTGTTGATTAT
>JAZGTK010020825.1:0-10837 GCA_036877625.1 Ambastaia sidthimunki
TATTGAATATGCATCAACACTTTTGGTTTTATTTGCAGTAACATGCCCCAAGTGTAATTCAAGGTTCCAGCAGTATAATGGACTTCAGCAGCTTATATCCAGAGATGAAGTGGATCATACATCAGTGTAAACGCAGCATCTCTGTCATACTCCACCCGCTCGATACCTTTATTGGCGATCCGTCAACAGCAGGCTGTCAAGCGTGTTAATAATGGCATCCATCACGTGGTGTGGTGTCAGGCTGCTGGCTGTTTGTGTGTGTTAAGAGCGAGGTCTGAGAAAGCCACAGTCGCTCCCCTCGGCTGTCAGACATCTTCCAGCCTTCCCACGGTAAAGAACTCAATCAGGAACCGGCTCACGGCATTCAAATGGGTTATTGCATCAGCGTCTCTCAGCTGCCTTGTGGAGGAGTTTAAGGGTGAAATGTGGGATGTTCTGGAGGAAACAGTCTCCTGTCTGTTGTTCTCATAGTCTGTTTCGTCTTTTACTTTTGGTTCCTCAATTCCTGGACCAATATAGCAGCAGTATCTCCCTCACACACACTGTTTTCTGTATGTTACCCCTTTCGCCATTTCTCACCCCAGCTGTCTGCTGCAGGGAGGTCTCGGCCTATAGAAATAAGGCTGTTTTTGAGAGCGGTGCCATTATGTGCCATTTTCACCCAGACATACACACAAAGTTTTTTGTGTTTTAAATGGTTTTGTGTGTTTATGTTTGTGCTACACAGCCAGTGTAGTTTCAGGCGTTGGGCAGGTTTCTCTTTGCACGGTAACATCAAAAGGCAAAGTAGGAAATCTGATGATCACAATTCAGAGAAGATATTTCTCTGAAGAGAACTTAACTTTTGAAGATCAAACATTTTGGGGCTTTTTTTGTTCATGTCTGCTTTGAGGCCAGCAATATTTTAGTGTATTATTTAAAGTTGGAAAAATAAGGTTTCTGTAGCTCCACTGATAAAACACGGCAATTTTTAGATGTTCCTGTTTTGATACAGCCTGCAACAAACTAGCAGGTATCAAATAATGTTGTATAGCTGTAACAGGACTAAAGTCTGTTGGTTTTTTAAAGGAAGAGATCATGCACTAACATGCTAACAATTTTAAGTTGTAAGAATGTTTTATTAAGTAACAAAAATGTTAAAAATGCCATTTCGGAAGTTCTAGGACGTCCAGTTGTTTACACATTATAGTAACGTCATTTTTTGGTTATAAGAACATTATTTTTACTTTTTTTATTCTGCAGCATTTTAAAATAGCTCCCCTAGCAACTTAAAAATTACGTTGTTGATTTATATGATGTGTAATGTTACAAACATTCTACTAATGGTACTGAACGTCTGGGATAGCTTTTAGAGAATGTTAGCCAACGTTCTGACAGCGTTCACTGTTAGCTTGGATATATCCCAAAACGTCCAAATCAGTATTATATAAATGCTTCAGCGCAGGTCATAAAATGACGTTGTCAAGCTATTTCATGTGGTCTTTAACACAAGACATGCGAAATCATCTCACTGTGATTTACCCCAGCTGTGCCTTCTGCTCATCTGACTGCTTTAAACACATTATTGACTTTGAGCCAGTTCTCTCTTTCCCGTTTTCTCCAGCACACGCGTACTTGCCGTGCTTACTCGACCGCTAAAAGTCCAGACACTTCCTCCCGTCTCCAGAGAAATGCTTCTATTTAAAGACATTTACATAATCAAGCTCACTGTTTGATTCAGGGTTCCGGTGTGAGTGTGTATAAGAACGCCCAGCCCTCAGTACAGTTCTAGAGATCACCAATTCTCATTCACACTACATCTCTGTACAGCCTTCAGGAACAAAGGCAGGGAGCAATTTCCATGCATAAAATTTTCTTTGGTGCCTTATGACTTTTTTAAAACCTGAAAGGCTATTTTTGTAATTGTTGTGTAATTGTTATTGCTAAAAAACATATTTTACCATCTTACACATTTTGTGTGCAACCCTGGTACTGCATAAATTTATTTTTATAAAAAAAAAGCATGTAACATTTCTTGCAACTATGATAATAATACAATAATATAATAATCTTATTGCATTTTCTAAAGTTTTACGAATATGCCATTCTTGACTGCAGTTCTGTTTTAAAGCTGCAATCTGTAACTTTTTGATGTAAAAAAAAAGTTATTCAACAACTATATAATAGATCATTGTTTAAAATGGTCTCCCAAACATTATAATTTGAGCTGTCTGGGCAGATTTTCCAGGAAATGTCAGTTTGACTTCATTTAAACATACATAAACATACTTAAAGAAAAGTATATAAAGTAACCTGCAGTTTTATGTTTCAGACAGAGGTGGCGATAGAGAGGCAAAAATAACAGATTGCAGTTTTAACCATTCAATTCTGTTTTCCACATTATAACAAATATTTACACAACTATCTTTTATACTTCATTCCGACTGTTCAGTTGTGCCATTCAGCAGTAAAACATCCATAGCAACGCCCATTTAGTCATTCTGTGTTTCCTGTATAGCTGTGCTCATTTTCTGTCTCCAGCTTCTAAAATAATTTAAAATCAAATCAATATTTCATTGTCCGTTATCTATTTATTTGAGATACATCAAGTCTCCTACAGATCAGCCTGTCAGGGCCGACTGCACATGTCCCATTTTTTATGTATGAAATATAAAATTCCAAACCTCATAGAAATGATTAGAAAATAAAACCGCTCATATAACATTTAATTTGCCCTCTTGAGTTTGCCGATCAACATTCTGAAGGTTAAGAATCTCATTCCAGGCTCCTTTTGAACTCAAAAGGGTTCATGGAAAGAGCCAAAAGGAGACTAAGGGAACGTTAAAGGAAAGAACAGCTTTCTGGAAAACTCAATGCATTAATCAGGAAGGAATGCAGTGGAGATGTATGTGTGTGTGCTGTCACACTTCCTCATTATTTACCAGCCCTGCCACTGTTCCTCCAACCCCCCCTTTATCACCAGCATCTACACGAGCGTGAGGCTGAGAGCATCCAGGCTTGTAGGGCAGGAATGAGAAGACATCAAATGGCTCTTTGCAGGTTGTGCTGAAATCAAAGTTTGGCTCCAGCTGAACTGTGGATGAGATAGGACGTTCAGAGCCATAGCTGTGATCCATAAACTGCTCTACACACAATTCTTACTGATCTGTCTTTTATTTCTCAGCTGGAATCTCTTTCTTCCTTCATTTTCTTCCATTTCTTCCGCTTTGATTCCTTTTATAAAGCATCTTAGGAATGTTCTTGTATCCAATTGGTTGTTCTTAAGTAAGTTTTCTTGTAGCCAAGGTGTTCATTTCTGCTTCTGGAGACGTATCTTCCTGCAGACTGAAGGGCCAGCCCTTATAAAATACGTCTGACCCAGCTGGATCTCAGTCTTAACACTTGACGTTTACACAAATTACAGGCAGGTGTTGTGGAGTGTGACTGAACTGAAACTCTTTGTTGTGGAGTGTGACTCGACTGAAACTCTTCATGGAAATGTTTGTACTGTACAGTATTAGGCAATACAAAGCACATAACATGTACAACACTTTCAAATGACCTTTGGGGAAATGTTATTTCGGGAAAAGTGTAACATTTTATTAATTGCTTTCTAAAATGTTAAGAACCTGTTTACTAAATGTATTTATTCACTTATTTTAAATATCAGTTAAAATGTCATATCACTTCCCCTGAAATAAAAGTGTGTATTTGGACTCAGGCCTGTAAAGCCTTATTTTGAATGACAGCAGCACAAAATAAGCGTGACTGTTTGTTTGTTTGCCGATCTGTGCGTGTCACACTGTGTTCCTATAGGAGGTCTTTTCTGTTTAATCAGCAGTGCAGTGGCGGGTGGCCACACATAAAGCTAATACGAGAAATATCACATGACAAGCTGCCTCAAGGGCAACTGTGTTTACTTGTTGTTGAAAGATCTCAGAATAATATTTACTTGTACTACAGAGCGCAGGCATCACTCAAGCTGTCACCCCTCCCCTGCAGAAAACACAGCCCCAGTCAACAGTGTGACCTCACCACATATACAGTCTGATCCTAAAGACATACAGCAGACTGTATGACATCACTACCGTTCACTGCTGAGGTATTTACACAACAGTTCCCAGGACGATGGAAAGAATGTGAAAAAGTTGGAAAGAACTAAGGCGTGTCCCAAAAACTATTTCTGTATCTGCACCTGGAACTCTCTGTTCTACTGTGTATCACCAAATTGCTCTCTGAAAATCTTAATGAATTCCCAGCTAACAATTTTAGGGTGTGGAGAACATTTCCCTAACGTTTTCAATAAGCAACAAAAACATTAAAATGTTCTTTTGAAAATTCTAGGAATGTTCAAATAGTCCAGTTATTGAGACATTGTATTAATGATATTTTAGGTTATAAGAACACTATTCAAACATTTTTAATTCTGAATTTAATTCATTTTCAAAGCGTTCTACTAACAACCTAGAAAAAACATTTGATATATGATATTTAACATTATGAGATATAAAAAAGTTTTACTAACATTACTGCATGTTTTGGATAACTTTGAGAGAATGTTACCCAATGTTCTGAAAACATTCATTGTTAGCTGGGTTACGTTTTGAAGGAAACTGCAGTCTTTTGACCACGGCTGCAGTTGTGCGTTATGATGTTGTCACTCAACGCACTACACATTTAAGTGCATCACAAACAAACCTCTGAATGTATCTGACACCGGTGTCAGTCTCTGACAGCACCTGCCATAAATCTACAAGTACTTACTCAACACTCCTCATTTTTGTGGTTGTGCTTTCTGAGCTCCACCTTGGAAAGCTTGACAGACTCATGCTCTGTAGTTTCATCAGTATTTTATCCACAGATCTTTATCTATTTCTGCCTTTATTTAACTTTGATCATGTTGCTTCTTGAGTCCTTTTTGTTTCTATATTTAACTTGATTCATGCCTTAAAATTTTATATGATGAGAAAGACCTTCAACTGACACATTGCACAGTTATCCCATTTTACACTGTTATGTCTTATTTTTATTTAAGTTTTTCTAAAGTTGCACCATTTTTCTAATTAATATGAACTTTTTGATTTTTGGTTGCACCTTCTGTTTTGTTGGCTGAGCATTTTTTTTTAACACCGTCTTTGATGTCTTAACAGGTTTGTCATTTTTATTCTACCAGGCAATGAAGGTTTTCCAGCACTCCTGCTTGTTGTAGCCTGTCATGCGTGTACGTGTCTGCATCTGTTTTCCCAGCATCCTCAAAGACATGCCATAAACTAGCACGGCTGCGCACAAGCATTGAGAATGGCTGCGCTAGCAGCGATAAGCAGTTCAAAGACAAAAGCGTATTAATGTAATTGGCTTCCAGCAGCACAGTGCTAGAACCTTTCATATCTGGGCGCAGTAAAGCACACTCTGGGCTGAGATGATTGGTTTGTGTGAAGGGACAGAGCGTAGCCGATTGTTTTCCTGCCTTGCCCGTTATTACACTGGGGATAGAAAGATTTAAACGTGCTGAAGTTAAATGTCGGCTCTGTGGGGTGCACAGAGGTGACCCCTGCTTTTCAGGAAACCTAAAACTGGAATCTGTCTGTCTGAAATTCTTTCCCACGTACTCTTCAAGCAGTTAGGTGATGAGTCGATAAAGGTTGCAGAGAAGGTGTAAAACAATTAAAACTGACACTGAGCAAATTCTGACACAGTGAGGGTTTCTCCTCAGGTCACAAAACTCATTTTAGTGGATCTCATTCTTCTCTGCTCTGTGCTTCGCAGGCCAGCCTTTCAAACTGGACCCCAAAACCGCCCACAAGAAGCTGCGTCTGTCAAATGACTGTCTGACCATGGAGAAAGATGAAAGCTCTCTGAAGAAAAGTCACACTCCGGAACGCTTCAGCGGAACGGGATCGTATGGAGCTGCTGGCAACGTTTTCATTGACAGCGGGTGCCATTATTGGGAGGTTTTACTGGGAGCCTCCACATGGTAAGTGTGACGTTACGTACGATTTCACAACAGGATTTGAATCTAGGTCTTCTCGCACACTAAGTGATACTACTAGACTAACATACTTCAAAAATAAAGAACTTGAAGTGTTGAACTTTTGGTTTGAAGTGTTTTTTTTTCTGTTGGTCGTGTCTGATTCCACCGAGTTGGTCAAGACCGCTCCCTTAAAAAATAGCTGACAGTGCTGCTGTATCTAATGAGTGTTTCTCTTGTTCAGGTATGCTATCGGTGTGGCCTACAAATCAGCCCCCAAAAATGAATGGAGCGGTAAAAACTCTTCGTCTTGGGTTTTCACGCGCTGCAACAACAACTTCCTGGTGCGTCACAACAACAAGGAATCTCTGGTGGAGGCGTCGCTGCAGCTGCGCAGGGTTGGCGTGCTGCTGGACTACGACAACAACGCGCTGTCCTTCTACGACGCCATGAACTCCCAGCACATTTACACTTTTGACGTTTCATTCCTGCTTCCCGTTGCTCCCACCTTTATGATCTGGAATAAGTCTCTGATGATCATGTCCGGGCTGCCCGTGCCTGATTTTGTGGACTGCTCCGAGCAGCAGGAAAGCATTTGTCGCCAGCAGGATTCGCCATATGTGTCTGGTATGAAGAGCTGCCACTGAGCTGATTGTTCCGGGGGATTCTGGAAGGTTCTGTTTCTCCTCCTTACCCCTGCCTCCGGTTTTCCCTTTTTCTTTGTTTATTTCCAAACTGGAGAAAAGTGCAGCTTGGTCTAAGGATGCTAAGTTGTGGCTGATAGTTCCGGTCGCATAAATAAGCATTATGTGACTGCATGTCGTTAACTACGAAATTACAGCTGAAAGGGGGAAATAAAATTGTAAATTATTTATGACTAATACTTTGGTTTGCTTTTTTGTCAGTTTAAATGTGTCCCCACAAGCACTTTTTAGAGTCGAATTTGTGGCCCCCATGTGTAAAAAGACTTGCTAACTCGATACAGGGTTGGACTTCCTTTTGGATCGAATATAGTGGAATATTATAGCGGATAAAATGGATGAAAATTTGGTGTTGCTTTTCTAAGGGTTTCATTTATTATCTGATGGGTCTGTATAACACACTCTTTCATATTCAGGGTGAATAAGACACACTATAATTTACAATTCGTCTGGAGATAATGGCATGATATGTATTTCCTCTGTGATTTGTTCTCACTATCTCAGTTTTTACTTTAGTTTTTGTGAAAAGCATGAGGCACAAATTCCCCAGGTGTTTTTCTTTACCTGTATGTTTAATAATTGATATATATTTCGTAATGTACCACAAAATCTCATCTGTGGGTGTGTTTTTCCGTTCCAACACGCCGTCATAAACTGAATTTCAAAACCACAGTGGACATAATACACATGTATTTGTCACAGATCCATTCATTTGAAAATATCTGAACGAACAAACATCAAAAACGTTTTCCGTTCATCAGTTTTATGTGTGCAGTGAGTCAGTAAGAACATTGTTTCAATTGAGCATCCAAAGGCAAATATTACTGTATTTTCTCATCATACCGTATTCTCTACCGTGATAATATTTTCTTAATGGCTGTTATGAATCCTACATGATCTTCCACAGTGTGATATTCAGGGCTGTTATAAGGACACCCAGGGCTGGGCTCATAAAGACAATCACGTGTGCTAGTGCAGGCAAAAAAAACAAGTGTGTAGCAAGAGATCTTTGCAATAGCATGTTGAGATACTTGGTCTGAATGGCGCTTCATTGTAAATATATGAATGAGGAATTTCACGAACTACTGACAGCACTATCTCTCTGAAGTTGCTTTGTGTCGGTTTTGCCGCTCTTCTCATCTGAATGTACACGACTAATTTGCTTTCCTTATACTTTCTGATTGAAAATTAATTTTTCAGATCCATTGTGCAAAGTGTTATTTTCCTGGTGCATCTCGAGAGCTTAAAGCTACAATCTGTAACTTGTTGTGGTTTAAAAACCAACAAACAGTTATTGAGCAAGTACAAAACAGATCAGTGTTCAGAACATTGTCCCTACCATGATCCATAATAATGGTTTGTATTTTGAGGGGTTGGGTCAGATTTCCCAGTAAATGTCAGTTTGGCTTCAACATATGTAAAGAAATGTAACCTGCAGTTTTATGCTTCAAACAGAGATGGCGGTAGAGAGGCAAAAGTTACGTGTTGCAGCTTTAATATCTCTTACAGAAATATAGAAGGGGAAGTGATTCTGCTGATAGTGTTTTTATTTGCATGCGCTGTTTGAGTCGCTTTAGCTCCCGATTCAATAAAGCAATTCTTTAAATCAGGTAATGATGCAAACACGCGTAAAAGTTTAGCGCTCACCACAATTCGTGCAGTGCAATTCTCCATGCAGGCTGCTTCTGAGAGCTGTAGACTGTGAAGGATGTTGAAGACTGTTTCAGTCTGGCACTGTTCCACTACAGCATTCAACTCCACCATCCTGCAGAGTTTAGCTCCAAGCCCAATCAAACACACCTGAACAAGCTAATCAAATTCTTCAGGGTTACTTGAAAATTACAGCCAATTGGATTTGATTAGTGTTGGACCTAAACTCTGCTGGATGGCCCTCCAGGAGTGAAAGTGAATAGACCTGCTTCACCGGGGCTGTACAAAGCCGCACTATACAGCTCAGACACCTGAATCGGCTCTTTAAAATGCAGAATGTGTTACTTATAACTGTACGGCATGTCTGGTTCTAACACACTTCTCTATCATGTGGGCATCCTTTGATGAATTACTGCTGCCATGATCAATAAAAAAATACACGAACGTTTCTTTAATAAAGTTCTGTTTACCGCCTGCAGAAAAGCAGCACAATATTAATAGCACCAGGCAAATAGCGCTGAATTTTGTGAATTTACATAGAAATGAGGTGTTCGTGCTAAATAGAATGGCAATGACTTAATTTAAATATGCATGGTGTTGTGCTTTCAAAGGGAGCGTTTAGCGCCCGGTAAAACTGGATTTTAGGCGGTTAGCGAAAGTGATAACGTTTAAAAGTGGCTCGACTGTTTGGTGAATTCGCCCCATCGTGTACAACGACAAACATTAATGCTGTTCACTACAACAGCAAAATGTCTGAAAATAGATTTTTGATTTTTTTTTTGAAGGGATCAGTTCTTCTCTCGAACGTGTTTTGTTTCTCCACATCCATTATAAAACATTTCTGTAAAAGGTTTAGGAACATAATCATAGACGGATGAGGGTTGGATGTACTGTTAGGCGTGTACTGATAGCCATTTACCTCATTCTTTCCGCTAGTTCTTCCAGCCTCCCTCCATTTCAGCTTCATCTCTTTTTTTTATTGCTCTATAAGCTTTAAAGTCTGCATGAACCGATATCAGTGTACTGACAAAGTGAAACAGAAAAATTAAGGCGTGGCTTGTTTTTTCCACTAGGAGTTGATTGGCTATAGAAAAGTAGGTGTTTCAAGGCTCGCACCAGACTAACTGTTGAAGGGGTGTGGTTAACAGCTATGGCTCCGCCCAGACTCCGCCTCAGACTGGCATCAGTTTAGAAGGTCTGCTGTTCCAGAGGGGAAGTACATTTTCAGATTTTGAATAAAGATTATGAGAGCACGTTAATTTAAAATAAATAATGATGTGAAAAAATAAATTGTAATAAACACAGCAATATTGCATAAATAATTAAAATACTATATTTTGGTTTCATGGTGATTTCAAGACTACATCTGTAACTGAGTGATTTGTTAATGAAAAGCAATAATTGGCCATTGACAACAGCAGGCTTTGCATTGAGTTTGTTACCATTATAAAGATTTCTGTGAATATCTACTGCAGCACGGCCAGTGAAATTACAGCAGTGTTGAAATTCTTACAGTGTTTATCAGTTTAATTAGATTTTGATTTCACAACCAATTAGTCTTGGACTAGTTGTGCCTGGACAGTGTATAACTAGTCTAAAACAATTCTGAAACATTTGATGGATGAAACTGCAGTCAATATAGAGAATTTAAAACCGGTTTCAGTTTGATTTCTGTGTGAACACACTCAGACGTTCACTTCTGCTCTCTCTGTTTCTCGCTCTTGAATCGTTTAGTCATTCTCCTGACTGTTCTCAGTATTGTTGCCCGTGTCCGCTTTCTGATTGGTTGGTTGCGGTAACAGCTGATGTCACGGGTTCCTGATTGGTCTCCGTTTTATTTTTTGAGAGTCTTGCGATCATGCATGCAAAATATATGTATTAGGGAAAGTCTTTATTTCCATTTATCATTGATGAAATCTGCGGGCAAATCTTAGGTAACTGTTTGAGATACTTTTTCAGGTCACTAGCCATGTGAACGGTAAATTTCAGGCTTTTAAGAAGTTAGTGAAGGTGGGGAGCTGGAAAGAGTCGCAGGAACTGTTGATCTCTGATGTAGACTGACAAGCTCAATCCATTTCTTCTAATACGCTTCATTGGGTCACTGCATGATGATGCAATCCGGACCGGAGCGCTTCCTGTGATATTCTCTGCTGTTTTATAGAAATGTTTTTTATGGAAAATGTCCAGGAAAATATCATCGTTTTTGGCATATCCGGTTTGCATTTAGCCGTGCTTTTCTTTGCATTTAAGACTATAGACTGATTAACTAATTGCATTTCTGTTTTCAATTGTTTTTACATTTCTGGGGGATAAAAGAAATTAATGACAACGAATCCTCTTTGATATTTCAGTCTTTATTATGTGCTCAAACAACCGTGTGTTCATCAACATAATGCTCCTGTTTCAATAGATATAACTTAGCAAGAAAAGAATGTAAATCATAGGAGGAAATATATATTATATAAAATTGTATAATATACAAAAAATATATATATGAACTATTGTTATTTATGTGAGTCCAAATAAAAGTCTGATCCCA
>JAZGTK010020826.1:0-10837 GCA_036877625.1 Ambastaia sidthimunki
TAATGTGTTAATCTTGGTTAATGTTCATTATAATACATAATATGTTTCAAGTTTTATATTTTATAACATTAGCTGTACAATAACATATAAAATAATGTATATATTGATCAATTAAAATTAACCTACATTAATAGTTAAGTCGGTAGTTCATAATATTAAATGAATTAAATATTGTTGTAACATTATACCTCACTGTACCATTTTTTTAAATCATTTCGTGTTACTCAGTATTATCTTTTAAAAAATGCTGTACAGATAAAAGGAGGAAGCAGTATATATAAAACAAGGCACTCTAATGCAACAGCTTCAAAGCTGTAGTGGAACTAACTTATCCCAGCATGATGTAGTATCGGACTCTTGTAAAAAGGCCTGTTTCTCCTAAATATTACTTAAAAAAAACAGTTTATTGTTTGTTTACAATTGTTAGTATGTCTTATGTCAAACAACATGAAAACATGGTGAATAGTTTGTCAGGGATGTTTTCACACTATACATATACATACCTGCTTCATTAGGGTTAGGGTGTCGTCCTACCTCACCAAATGTAAACAAGCAATGAGGGTGTGGGAGAACTCTAGTGTTTACCACTTCTGTGAAGAACCTTTATAATAACTCAAGAAAAAAAATCAAGAAAATCTCATTTGTAGCAAAAAGTGTTGGGTATAAAGTATACATTTATAGTAGTGGGAAAAGCTCTGTTTCTTTCTTCCTGTTTCCTGACAGCTGAAGCAGATGAAGGAGTTGGAGCAGGAAAAAGACTCCCTGCTGGCCGGACTGGAGTTGTTGGAGCGAGCGAGAGAATGGTACCAGACCCAGATCCACAGCGTTATTGAGACTCAGAGACATATTGGCCAGAGTCACTCCACTGTACGTTCATCCATTGACAGATGTTATGTGTAATGTTATGTTGTTGCTGAAACATGAACGTTTGTACTAGAGTTAGAAATAAACCAAGTTCAGGGCAAAAATAACACTCAGACGCTCCTGCTGTGAATGTTTGTTTTTTAACTACTTTCTACTATGTGATATGTTTGTTCAATGCCTAGAAGTAGTATATATATCCAGAGACTGATCCTAAATCAGCTTTACATCCACATGTGCAAAAAATAAATGAAACAACACACAAGTTAGCCCACTTCTACATACTTCAATTATTAGACATATACTCATGCAGCAACAGTGTGTGTTTTGTTTATTTATTGAAACCTAAGAACAGTCAAATCAAACATCATGTTTCATCTTGAAACGTTGGAATAAAATCAGGTATTTTCTGCATGCTGTAGGTTTGAACTGCTGGTCAGGCTAAAGAAGTGATGAGGTAAATTGAGTATTGTGTGTTTGTGTTGCAGAGACAGTGTGAAGGATGTAAAAAGCAAATTGACAACTTGATTGGTACAAATGCTGTTGTTGCAGTTTTGAGATCTGAAACTTAGAATATTTCTATAATAAAATGGCGTGTAAAAATTCCTCTTTTCATGACCCTTTTAAAATGTTTTCTAACAGTTGTTTACGTGTTATTTCTTATGCTTAATATACAGCTGCGTCTGTGCAGTATGTTTTGCTTTGATGATACATTTCAAATAATGGCCATCATTTCTTAGTTTTCATTTAAATTAAGTTCACCAGGGTTGTCATGGGTCCTTAAGACCAGTCTTAACTAGATCTGAAGAAAATGTGAGTGGTGCTTGCCATAGCAAAGTTCAGGTCAAAAATTTTAACATGATGCTAGTTTGATTTACTCCTATGTCTCTATGAAGTTCTGGTGCTAATTATATAGCTAATTTATGCTGGTTGCTAGGGCATGGCTGGATAGTTTCCATGGTAATAAATAATTGCAGGTCTGAGTCAAAAGAGGCCACCCACTTTCTCACTGTCTTTGTGGTGTTATGATGCCTTTCACCTTTTTCAATGTAAGTCAATGGGCTGAGCTAAGCCGAGCGATATGAGCTCACAATCTCTATGACATTCTGATGCAGAACTATGTCATCACAAAATTCAGCCCAATGTTAAATCTATCACATTTTTCACACAATTTTTTGTACGCCCAGAGAACATTGTACATCTGATTGCTTATAAAAGTCATATCACACACCTTTCCTCAATGAGAGCTCAAATGACCCCTTATTCATGGGTCTAAGACAAATGGTGCAGGATAAGTTATCAAAGTTGTCCAAAAAATGTAGTAGTATGCGTTGCAAGCACCACTAATTAGAGAACAATTAAGATATGGGAAGCACAATTTAACAAAATGAAATAGTGATTTATACAACTAAACATACATGTGTTGTGTGCTGTTAGGAGTTTTTTACTGGACCATGTCAAAGGCGGTTAGAGGTTCTTCTTCCCAAACTACAGGACGTCACTAACTGCCTTAGTGATTTGATGGTGAGTATAAAACTATTAATGCCTGAAATTATAAATTACCTTGAATAAGTTGATAAAGAAGATGGCTAATAGTAATTTATTTATTTTAACTTCAGTTCAAAACCCAACAGTCATAAATGAGCATTAAAGATCAATTCATTGCTGCGTTCATACCTCTGCTGTTGTCCAGACGTTCCCATCTGCGAATTCGCTGTCGGCTGGTGTCCCCCCTGCTGCTCCTTCTGTGGCTGTCCCAGCACGTCCACAGGCTGTCCACGTACTGAAGGAGCAGAACCGCCTCCTCACTCAGGTGAAACCTCAGATATGACACCTACACATCAAATAATAGAAACTTTTAAAAAATTATTACAATCTTCCTTAAAAGAAAAAAAACTCCTTTTTCAGAAGTGATGTTAAATTTGTCTGGCTCTTTACTAGTGTTGGGCACCAGAGTAGTCAGACACGAGAGCAACAACCATGAAAACAACATGAAAATGATGATCATGTGGTTTTAAGGCTTTTACAAAACATTCTGATTTTCTGACTAGCATGTAACTTAGTACATTTTGTTCAGAAAAATGCAAGTATTACATTTATTTTGTGTATCTAGAATATCTGATTAATCTCATATATAATGTGTGATATAGAAAGTGCTTCAGTTTAACAGTGTTCGTTCACTACTGAGTTTCAACTTATGTAATGCCTTGGAGCCTTTTTTAAAAGCATTGATGCATGTTTTTAATTTTAGACCCATCAAGTACTTACTTCTACTTACTAAAACTGCCCATCCTTACTCTCTACATGCTAATATAAATTAGAGAAAACAAACAGTTCATGTTTTTACAGAATATAGCGTCAGCCCTTTATTTTTCAAGGAGAGAAATTATTCTTGTTGTGCTTCTTTCAAGTGTACAGTGTTCAAGAATGAGGCGGTACACTGCGCAGTGTTCCAGAATACATCTAGGTTAATGTTTATTTATTAGTATGCTATTGTGTATCATCATTCATGTTTGTTATCAATTACCTAATGGTAACTGATGTTAATTTCAAACAAAAAAATCTCTTCTTTATTGACCAAGTATAGAGCGACTTGAGTAAATTTTAAAGGGACTCTTTTAAACATTGTTTTAAATGATATACTTACTTCTGCCAGTTGGTGACGCTATGGCAGCAGATACCGCGCAGCAGACATGAGACACTTTTTGTTTCCGTTTTTTTGCCATTAATTTATTGCCTCGCCTTGGCAACACCTTTTAAGATGTGATTTGCAATTTAGCATCTTCAATGTCTTGGCATAATATTTCCCAAATTTGGCCATAATCCTAATCCCAATTAATAAATAATAAATACAGTATTTATTATTAATGGCATAAATGCTGTAAATTTGTTAATTGCATGTAAGCTACTGTGTTACCCTAACCTTAAAATGAAATGTTAACAAAAGAAACCAGATAATGGTTATCTGACATAAGTGGAATAATGTTGGCTGATTAAGCATTGTGATGTTTTCAGTTTAGGTGTCACTCAGATTTTTCTCACTTTCAGGAAGTTTCAGATAAGAGCGACCGAATCGCTCAGTTGGAGCAGGAGAAATCTGCCCTGATCAAACAGCTGTTTGAGGCTCGTGCTCGCAGCACCCATGACAACAGTGCGCTTGACTCCACCTTCATCTGACCAGCAGCACACAAACACACTCCTGAATGAAGAGAGATAGGCCAAACGACCATCCGACCAACTTTATGAGCAGAAGAGCAGCGTTAGACCACGATTCTCTTTTACAAACACACAAAAATCAGAAAACAACTAATAGCTGTAATACCTGTAACCGTTCCAACAAGCAAACTTTCGCCAGCACATGAACTTTTATTTACCTTGTGTAGGTGAACAAAAACTGGACAATCAATCTTCATATTCAAGATGTTAAAGGCTCTTCAGTGTTGTTTTTTGGACATCTACATTTAAAAAAAGATGACGGTGAAATTTTGGATTGTTTTAGACTGGCACATTGCTTTTGTGGCCTGTTGTCAGTTTCTTCTCTGTTTGTGTTGCTGCAGACATACCGAGGATTTAAAAGCTGAAATGTGGTGACTGTTCGGGGATTTTGTTAATAACTTTCTCCGTAAAATGTATTATTTGAACTGCTAATTTTTTTTTTTAGAGGTGGGACTGCTGGGGTTGGAGTCTGCTCCATTTAAACGACCTGCGCTCATGCAGGTGCTGGTCATGACATCAGTTTGGGTTTTACATCACACCAGGGGAATGAGCTTTGATATCAGGTGATTGAGCTGCTTGATTTAAACACAGAGCCTGAAGGTACCATCACAGTGGCCTCTGCTGTTGCGTGTAGCGTTGCAGTATTACGTTTCTCATAAGTGAGATTTATATTTAAAGCATTTTATAGCATATAGTCTGCAGTAACTGACAGTAGCCCACAGACACAGTCTACAGATACTATGATGAAAAAAACCTGGAATATACTTTAAATCCTGGAATATACTTTTCAAAGACTTAATGGAGAATTTTGGGTCAGCTCTGAAGGCCTCTGATGTCTGCAGTCATGTAGAAGCTGCGATGCTTTCTGCCGTTTCATTGCTAGTGCTTCATTTGATCATTTGTGATGAATGTAAATGTCTTTGATCTAGACATCATAAGGGCACCAGACAATGAACATTAAACACTCCCTCATTTATTTTCAACCCTGTTGGTAGGAAAACAACATGATGAAAGACTGTGGAAGTGTCTTGGACGTGATGTGTGTTGGCTGTTGTACTACATGACATACAAGACAGTGTCTGGACTGCAGATCAGCTGCTTTAATCAGAGTGGAAATGTGAAAAATAAATGTGAACCACCTTTACCAAACAAAATATCTTAGAAGCAAACTGGTTTATAAGGAACATTTTTGGTTGATTTCATTTATTCCTGTGTATGTGTGATCACTGAAAGGCTTGGGAATTGTAATTAAGTAATATTCATCTTCTTTGACTTGTTTTCCTTTTACTATCTCCTAAAGATCTGATCTTCATGTATTGTGACTGATGAATTTAATCAATGGAATAATTAATTGTGAAAGTGTACATACATAACAGCACATATACAAACACAAAGTTCAGTGGCACAATTTTAAAGAAAATGATGTTTGAAAAGTACAGCAGTCTGTTTGTGTGGTTGGATTAGAGTTGATAATGCAAACGTTTGGTCACAGCTGGGTGATGTTCAGCAAGAGAAGGCAGGTGTTTTATACTTTACTGTAATATCACATGCTATTAATCTTCTGAAAAATCTCAGTCCTCTTGTTTCTTTATCCACAAGGATTTTGGTGGTTTTCTTCATTAAAACAAGTTTTTTTATTCATCTTGTGTTGTTCTTTCACAGACGTCTTGGTTATCAGATGTTTATCAAACTAAACTAAGCAATTACATAACCACAGATATTTACTGTTAGGAAACTGTATTTTCAGCTGGCACATTAAATGACATATTCATCCATGACAATATTTAATTTTTTTTTCTTTGGAACTTTTACACAAAGTAGACTATAGACACACTTGAATTTATATTGATCTCAGAACCTTTCATAAAGACTTTCAGTTTAATGAATAAAGTTGTATTTGTATATAAATATACACTGTGTATGAATTTCTTACAAAATTACAGCTTTAGCTTATAAATGAGTGACTTGGTGCAAATAATGGGGGAAAAGCATGGTGTCTGTTATACACAGGATGTTAGTTTTTAGTTAGCCTTTTGGTTATTTTATTGGTTATTGGTTATTTTTGGTTATATTATTAAAGATGGTTGAGAGAACACATAGCTGTACATAGCGGCAAATTTATAATTCTCAAAATTCCAGTTGTTTATTTTATTTTTTCCAAATTGTAAATGATAGTAATACTAAAGAATGAATAGGTGAATACAAACATTTTTATGGATTTTTATGTCATTGATTTCAATAAAGTGGAACCATTTGAACTTTTCTACACTTTTCTAAAGCTATTTGTATGAGCAGTCAAATAAAGGAGATCAGGGTCATGTATTTGTTAGGGAAATGTTTCAATTCATCAACTCTTCTCTGCTCATCAGTTGTTGCCCTCCGAACACCACGCTGGCTAAGATTGTGTACTCCAGCTGTGCAGACATGCCTACAGTCATTATCTTCTACCTGGTTCTACAGTTTATCAACATTCCTGGGCATCCCGGCCAACATCATGGTTCTGTGGCTTATTCAGAAGAACAAATGTGATTCATTCACGTCAAATATCTTCATCGTCCATCTGGCCATGCTAGACACATTTTTCTCTTATGCCTCATCTGGAATTGACATTTGACATTTTCTATTTGTCCAACTGCAGCACCTGGTACGTCCTGTGCTTCTTCTTTGGCATCTAAGACGCATCACCTTTTTTCTTGTCCTGTGTCTGTCTGGATAGATATACTGTAAGGCTGTCTTGCATCCCATCACTTTCACTAAACTAAAGGACAAATGTCAATGTTCTGTTTGTGCCACCGTGGTGTGGCTCATCACTTTAGGGTACGCTGCAACAAATTGTGAAGAAAACATTCTAAACTTTGAAAAGGGCGTCACTCTTTGTGGAGAAACTGCCCAAAATCCAGCATGCTGTTACAGCTGCAGTGATAATGAATATAGGGTTTAATTAGACAATTAGATTCATTCTTAATTTATATTGTGCTTTTTTCAATGTTGCATTGTTTCAAAGCAGCTTTACAAATAATGAAAATAAAAATATGGAAAACAGGAAAATGAAATATGCTGAAGGAGGTGATTCTCCAGAGTCATTGTTTCATAGCTTTGGAATATAGGCCATTGTCAAGCACCATCACATATGTTCACAGCTTCAGGGTTTCATCTCAAGTCCTAAATCACAGGTATCTTACTTAAATCATCTCAAAACTGAAACTGGACCAAACAGCTGTGAGAAAAATGATAAACATGACAAATGAATTCTCTAAAATTATAAACAAATCATCATCTTATGATAACGATACAAAGTTAACTTACAATCTTTAATCAACATAATTCATAAACAAGAAATCAAATTTACATAATTCATAAACAAGAAATGAAACATCTATGATAGAAACTTAAAGCAAAAAAATAAATCAACACAGGAATTAATTGGAATGATTCTAGATTCTCAACATTCACTAACAACAAACTGCACTGTAAGCAAAGAACACAATCCCATATAATCAAAAAGATGGCATTACAAAGTCATTTAGAAATCCTATTATCAGCTTGTTAAAGAACATGTTTTGCATGTTGTCCTAGTTAAATGCTATAATAATGTCACACTGATCACCACAGCATATTTCTGTAAGACAGTGACAACATCTCACATTTCCTTGCTCTATTGTCTAATTTGTAATTCTCTTGTGTACAACACATTTTACCACTAAACAGGCTCACTGTTCACTGTGTCATGCATTTTACCCCATTTTGTTTTTTAACAGCATACTGTGAGTGTAATATTAAAACTACAATGACAGTTTATTATTATTATGGGTTGTGCTGTAGAATGTACAGGCCAGAACAGTGTCCATTCTGTCAAGATCTGAGCAGCGTCTTTAGATGTCGGTGTTTCTGTGGCATGTTGTTTCTGGTATTTCTTTAGTGACGACTGGTCGCTGTAACTCCAGCCACAGTGTGAACAGGAGTAGAGCTTCTCTTTGGGGTGGACCTGCTCGTGTCTTTTCAGGTAACATGTTCTGCTGAAGCTCTTGTCGCAGTGAGAGCAGGTGTGGAGTTTTTCACCAGTGTGTGTTAACTGGTGCTGTGTAAGATTGCTTGCAACAGTAAAGCGTTTCCCGCACTCTGCACAGCTGCACGGTCTCTCTCCCGTGTGCATGCGCTTGTGGATGGTCAGATGTCCGACCTGGCTGAACGTCTTTCTACACGTCTCACACTGGTATGGCTTTTCGCCCGTGTGGATCCTGAAGTGAGTTTTGAGGTCTCCCATCCCACTGAACCTCTTTCCGCACTGGCCGCAGCTGTACGGCCTCTCTCCGGTATGCACTCAGTGGTGGATTTTCAGATTGGGTTAGGCTTTTCAGATTATTCGTTTTCAGACCGAATTTGATGTATTTTGTGCTGATATTCCAGAATATCGCTGACAGTCGCGCGCAAGATTTCATGTAATGAAGACAATAAAATCAAGTATCAAAACAATAAACTTCGCAAATAGTCACACTGCTAACCCCTCTGACCTGGAGGAATAAACATTTATTCAGCCATTGCATTTATAGAGCGTTGTCACGCTTCCTATTTCCGGTAAGTTCCGGTATCGTTAAAACGAATGACTGAATCCTCTCGCCGGTGTTATTGCAGCGTACGCGGCTGCTCTAATTCAATGTCACTCTTATCTCAGTGTCACGATTTCCCGACACAATAAGAACTGAGAAAAGCAAGAGACTGAAGGTCCTTCTTTTAAAATAATACGCGGAAGTACGTTCGTGTGCAGTATGCATTTCGAAACTGAAGAGGTCTATTTCCTACAGAGTGATCATTTTGAAAAAAAAAATGTAACTTTTAAGCTATGTCTGAAACTAAAGTGGGGAACTACTGAAATACTGCAATAAGTTTGTCCAAATACTGAACACATGAGAACACAAAATAGCTTTAATGAATGTTGTTTCAATGAGAATTGACTAGAGTATGTTTTCAGACTGAGGGATAAACTTTCCAAACATTGTGCAACCTGTAGTTTATTGGGCTCCTCGTTTTTCACATTGACGGTAGCAACTTGCCTATACTAAGTGAAGTGACATGAATTAATACCTCTCCGGTCATTATATCTGACACTGCATGCAAAGGAAGATATCGCAGCCTATTGGCAACTGCTAACTTTAAACTTATCCCGCTCAAAGTTAAAATTTAGTCTTGATTACGAACGTTTGATAACATTACAAGAGTAGGTTTGCGTTAGCATTTATTTCGTTAGCATAATATTTGTAGACTGTGCAAACTGAATAGAAACGGCTTGCCGCAGACATTGAATTAATTTGCTGAATTAATTCTGTAAATCGTTAGGGTAACATTAACCGAACACACTGCTTTAGAGGTTGTTTTATTTAGACTTGTCAGTGTTAGACAAAATTCTTAGCAAAACATCTTAGTTCTAAGCTAAAGCTAACAGGATAACTATCAACCAGAATACGTTGACACTGCAATTGACTTAAGTTTAAAAAATAGTTAAAACTTTTTCGAAAAATAACTTATATTCCTCGTACAGTCCGGAACTTTTCTTTGTTATACTCTTTCATTTTCTTAGCCAGATTCTGGCAGTCAACAGAAAGGATATAATTTGATGTGCCGGCGCTATTGTTTTGCTAGCCAAACCGGAAGAATCGATACACTACTTCAACGAGCACTTCCGGAAAATCAGCTCCGCAGTAATAAAGGTGTATTGATTTAAGCTTTTATTCTGATGTGTGGTACGTTCATCACAGCTTTCATTTTTAACAATACACCTCACATTTCATATTGGATCCTGATATATTCTGACACAGTTTTACTTCCTAACTGATGATAAAACATTGTCCACTTCACGTTACTGAAAGCAGTTACTTTCTGTTGTCTGTTATTTATGTTTTACTTTATACTTGCAATTTAATTACGAAAATCGCGTGAGTTACTTTATTTCACACAGTTACTTTATTTTGTGAACGATACAACCTAATGCTGTGAAAACCGCTACTATAGAGGATTTCATTGTTTTAACCAGAAGATGTCAGCAACTTAACACGTGTAGAAAAACTTGAAAAAATGAACCGGATTTTAATATAATTCGTACTAAAAGCGCTACTTGATCAGAAAGTTTGATTTTGGCATCGCCAAATGGTTCTCCCAGATAAGATAACGTCCCCTGGTATTAGCTTTACGAACGCATCTTGGGTTTCTGTATTTCTAATTGAAACCGTTGGGTCGCCCCCCCTTTATGAAATTGACAACAGGCTTTATGTCTAATCATATCCATGACCCATATTATGACTAGAGAGAAATGTGTGCAGTGCAGATTTTCCTTATCAGTTGCATGAAAAGGATCAAATGCAGGTGTTATTGTGTAACAACACCGACCACAACATTTTCTATGGCATTTCTTTCTCACCATCACAGATGTAGATTATGAATGAATCGTGTTTTGACTGATTATGCAGATTTCTCACTGATAACGCACCTGCTGACTGCGGACCGATGCTCGTCAGGTGGGCGGGACTCAAAGGTCTTTCGTCTCTGTCATCAGCCAATCAGGTTGCCGTTTTCCTTTAGACGCGCCTCGGGTTTTAATTCATAATAAATACGCAAATTATTAAAGAAATCAGCAGGTGAGTGAAATTAAATTGAATCTTACACGCTGACGTCTGTGTAGATTTGTTTGTTTTTTGACCTGGTGTGGTGAAAAGCGAGAAATGTTGTTGGACTGGTTTGCTGAGCCATAAACCATCATCGCATCAAT
>JAZGTK010020827.1:0-10836 GCA_036877625.1 Ambastaia sidthimunki
CCAGTCCTTCTGAGAATTCTGCCACTGGACTCAGACAGTTGATTAACACTGTTGTTGGAACCTTGATCAGACCACTGACTGCCACAATCTTTCTTCAGACCGCCATCCCTCCTCCAGAAGTCAGAACTGTAGCTGTTGTCCTTGTTGTCGAATCCCTCCTCGCATGAATAAGAAGCATTTTTCTGATGTCTACCTGAAGAGACGCCGCTGTGGTCTGATTTAGGGAAGTCACTGTCTCCAGGATGAGTCCTGCTCTGTGCTGAGGCCCCCTCATGGGAAACTTCTCGCTGTGTCTCTAGAGACACATCTGAAGTTCTGCCTTGACAGAAATCTTGATGAGTCAGTTCTTCTGCCGGACTGTCCACATGTTCGTGACAGCTCTCCTCGTAAGAGTCGTGTCTGGAGCACGACCGGTCGCTCCTGTTGTCCACCTGCCTCCTGTCTCCGTTCTCCTGCTGTCTCTGGTACGGTGGGGTAAAACTTCGAGCAGATGGGTAGATGTCTTGGCTCCAAGGCTCAGTAGGTGGTGCCCTTTTCTCCTGATTCATGCTGGGATGACAGCCTTCATCACAGACAGAACCAGGGCTGTTGAGGTGCTCCTGCTGAGTGACAGGTTTCACTGGTCCTTCAAGGGGAAAGCGGTTGGTTGACAGGTTACAGGATGTTTCATGTGATTGTTAGGGTGCTGCATGTGGCTACAAGGCTATTCTGGGTGATGGCCAGGAGGTTACTAGGGTGTCTAAATGTCAGTGTTCTGGCTAAAGTCAAATGGAACCCACCCACAGGTCTCTATTTAGATCTCTAGATATGACTTCAGTCCCTGCCTCAATGTACATTTTTTGCCAGTTTCTGGTTCACTGGGTGATAAATGTCAAGTCTGGTAACTTAGAAAAGTGACAGCACACCCGTGCCCAACAAGCTGTAGCTTACACGTATTGTCTGCAGCAAAAAACTGTGACACATGAGCAGTTCAAAACAGACCAGCATAAAAAACAGTAATTGCAATGCCTGACATAACACCAGTAACTGTTAGAAGTAAAATAATCATGTTTTTTACATGTTGTAAACTCACCAGTAGCATGAACCCCTGGAGGGTAGAAATCCACAGAAGAACAGCCTTGAGCCACACGGGGGTCCATGTAGGGGGGCATCATCATCCAACGGGGGTCAAAGCCCAGGACATGAGGGGGGTAAAAACCTCTCTGAGCAGTAGAAGACTGGGTGGGGTGACCAGACTGTTGCCATGACGACATCTTATACACCTGCTCCTGGAAACACCGGAACAGACACAAAATAAAGGAACCGTAAACACATATGATTATAGAACTAATTCTAAACTACACAAGATGCTGCATGATGTTGGAAAAAAACTGACATTACAATATTTAATTTTCTGCAATATTTATTGCGATATTTCCCCAGATGACTTGACTAGCTCTGTTTGGAAAGAATTGAACATTCTAGAATAATGGCAAAGAAAATAATAAATTACTAGTCTGGATAAATACAATAGTACAATGATGCAAAGAAAACACACAGTGCTGCAGGTTTATCAGGCGGGTCTAACAGTATTCAGGGTAAGAATGATTGAATAATCAAACGAAAAATAAGACTGCATAATCTTCATGGCATAAATGAAATATTTCTCTTTAATGACACAGCAGATAAAAATAGGCTGCGGTCATTTTGTATTAATACAATATAATCATATACATTTCTTTCTGAACCGTTAACTTTCACTTTAGACATAATTGACTGTTTATGAGAATCCTCGCCAGTAAGGGAATGTTTACATAATTTCGTGTGTCCCTGCAAGCACAAGACATAAAAAAAGAGAACTGAATTGATGCCGTGTTGTCCGAGACACGGCTCTGTGGGTGCGCAAACAGTGCGCAAGTCCTGCATTTAATTTTCCTCGCATCTTCTTGCACTTGAATGCTTTAAACCCACTTAAAAGTTTAAACGGACAGGACAAAAAACACACGCAAGTCATAAACTCACATTCTGTAGTGGTTGAATTTTGCAATAAATCCACAAAATCACATTATGAACTGCGAGCCTGATTCTTACGGATCAACTGTGACCCGACTTAACATTGCACATGCTGCGATGCGACTATAACAGATGCGCACATTGCATGCATCAAGCCGCTCACCTGCTGCTGCTGCTGCTGGTGTTTCTGGAATCGGGGCGGTACATGTTTCTGATGTCGGCTGCAGTCCGGAAGGGGAGAGAACTCAACACCATCATCTTCACTGTGGTAGTTACAACCTTCATCCTTACAGTCCTGACTGGATGAGTCGGCCGGTGTGTCCGACACATCTGAGAAACAATGGCCATTGTGACAAAAACAACAAAAACTTAAGTGGAAATCCTTGAAGCAGAACAGAGAAGTGGAGAAAATTTAAACCTTCCAAAGTTTACAAATAGAGTTTCTGTGGATATAATTATTTGTCAATGGAAACTTGTGTTCCTGTAACTCAACTGGTAGAGCTGCAGTAGTTGCAGGTTGTGGCTTTGATTCCCAGGGAGCGCATACTGATTTAACGTAAACCTTGAGTCGCTTAAGATTAAGGCATCTGCCAAAATGCATAAGTTTAAAATCTGGAATGCATTGTTCCCCTCCAGAACTACTACAGCCAGAAGTATGTGAATATTTTGTGAAATCTGTTTTGTCATACCTTTAGTGGCATACAGCCAGCTGTCCGCATGTTGTTTAGAGGACTTCCTGTCTGGAGAACACGTCAGCTCTTTGTCTGCTTCTCTCAGTGTTTCTTCAGAACGCACAGGTTTCACAGTCTTGCCAAATTTCTCATCCAGTTTCTTGAGTTTTTCGGCACAGGCGGCCAGCCTCTCCTCACGAGCTCTCCTCTCCTCCTCCTCGCGGCGTCTGCGTGCCCTCTCCACTGCTTCAGACACGTCAGCAGACACTAACTTCCCCCGGGAAGCCACCTGACGCTGGCGTTCACCCTGATCCTCTGTAGACTCACTGTTTCCACTGATTTTCTGCCGGTGCTACAAGCATCAGTAACAGTGAGTGAAGACTGGAGCCTTTCAACATGCCTGGTCTGATGTTACCAAACCAAACTCTTCTCATCTGCTTATTCTCATGTTGTGCACACATGAGAATATCTCATTTTCTCTTTCACACAAAGATGCTTTGATACAAGAGATATTTATTGCCTTTTGGGTAATTAAAAGCACCACATGAGCTTTTGTTTTTAAGGAAGAAACACTCCTAACATTCGATCATATTCTGTCATATCCTTTATGCTACATGAGGAAAAATTTCTATGTTTAACAATATGCAGATAGACAAGAAACAGAAATCTGGGTCTTTCCTGTACAGAGAATTTGGAGGCAGCCACCTGTCAAATTTTGTGCCACCTTTGTCTGACAACTACATTTTGTCTGCATTCATGGAATACATAAACAAGCTTTGCACTGTGTGAACTGTCATTTGTAAGTGCAGTTACGATAGAATAGAGCAATTTTGCTCAAGGACTTTTATTCTAACAACTTCTATATTCTGTGGCTGTCCAGCTGAATACTTTTTTTTGGCATCAGAGTACATTTAATTTCTTAAAAAGTTTTCCTAATTAACATGAGTTTTCTCAACCTTGCAGTTACGGCTCATAGAATCTGTGCTTACTTTACAAAGCGATTTTCTAAGGAAAATTATGAAACAATGCAGACACCATCTGATTATCACAGCACTGCATTAAAAAAGATCAGCGGCTGCCCATGCCAGCAAACAGCATTTTATTATTTAAGGCAATACTGCTGTGGAAGAAGCGGCAGAGGCCCTGCCCACACTCGTGCTCTCTCACCCGTTCCTCAAAAGCAACTGACTCCAGAGATCAGAGGATTAAACATTTACATCTGACAGCAACAACCCGTCCCACACACTGTTAGTTTAAAAATCAGTTTCCGTAAACTAAAAAATGTCCTCGCTGCCAAGGTGGACACACAACCTGTCCAGTAATCTACCTTTCCAATCCGAACAACCGCCTGAACTATCCAGATTATTGATGGATTGTTAATAATTACTTTATTAACAAAACTACTCGACTGGTGTGAGGTGATGTCATTCAAAACAAAGCAATAATAAAAAACAGCTGCTATTTTATTTAATGGGCAATACTAGACAAAGTAATTAAATGGAAATAATAGTGTTTGATGTACGAGCTTAATGCGATATGATTTCTGTAGCAACACAATCAAGCAAACAATCAGAATATAACTGAATTTAAATTCTAGGTAATGAAAGGCAGTAAAAAAGGTGTTTATGACCATGTACATCAGCTACCACCAAAGACTGCAAAACACTGCAGAAGAGCCCCTGTGAAGAGAACATGAAAGCGTACATTACATTTGCTTTACACTTTTAAAGTTAGCAAACAGCAAAGCTGTTAATATACTGCAGCCAGATACGGTACACAACCGCCGCCTCATTTTGAGTCAGAAACCCCTGGAAATGATTCTCAGTCGACCCCTCATCAGCTGATTTTCCCGTCAGGAATTCATGTAAAATGAGCGTGACACATCCCCAACAATTACCTGAGACTCTGCAGAGAAACGCCCGCTTGTCTTTCTGGAGCGCAGGAGCTCCTGCTGTAAGTCCTGCGGGTATGACACTTCTCCTGAACTCTGAGATGAATGCTGCTCCTGATGGCTGTCCCAATCATCCCTGAGAAACACAAACCAAACACCCTGAGGCTCCAAACCAGAACGCTCCTCTACCACACGATGCACCACACACACAAAAGACCTCACAGAAGCACTTACCACATCTTATTCTTCTCACATGGTGAGTGATCTTCCTCATCATCACTGAACTTCAGCTTCTCGCTGTAATCCACTTCCTCGTGGAGGCCTGAAGGACAACAAACCACCCACCAATAAAAGACATTTAGAACCCTCATCAGAACATCTACCAGAGTGAGAGCTCACCTGCCCAGCCGTCTTCACAGTCATTGTCCAGTTCATCCAGGTCTTTTAGGTCATCAGGGTTGATTATAGCGGGACGGGGGGCTCGATCTCTTGGTCGGCAGACTGGCCGTGTGGGGGGGCGGGGCGGTATTCGGGGGACTGTGTTCCCTCTCCTTAAATCACTGCAAACAAAATCAATCTACAGAACATGAAAGTTGACGATACGGCAGGTTATGAATTAGCGCAGCACTTACTTGACCGGCTCAGGGGCAGAGAACACAGGTCTGAACCTGGAATCAACGTGCACAGGGGCAACCACTGCAGGCGGACCGTGATCGGAGGAGGCTGGGGCCTCACGAGTCTCCTTAGGGCACATCTGACAAACAAACAACAAACACCTCTAAAGAACCGATTCTTACAGATTTCAGGGCAAGAATTTTGCCTGATACTTGCTGATGGTTATTTTTGTGTTTTTGTGTGCAGCTACAAACAGGATCGCCAATATTACAAATATACGTCGCGCCCTTTAATGTATTTTTTTAAATAACACCAGAAGTGTCAAACTCGGGTTTTGCATTCCAAACCTAAACATTTAATCAGCCAGTGTAACCAGCGTCAGGTGCTGCGAGATTCTCCCTCGACCAACACAGCCCTGCTGGACTCTTCTTTCAATGAGAAAGTTTAGGAGGGAGAGAGAGACTCACGAAGGCAGGCAGCATGTCGTGGTAGGTAGTGGTGGTGTGGTGCTGGTACTGGAGGGCTGACGGGCCGGCTCTGCGGACGGGCTGAGGGGGCCGCAGCGACGGCTCCTTTAGATCAGAGGGCTGAGTGGAGGAGCAGGTGGATGGAGGAAGAGCGCTAGTCTCAGCGGAGGTGCTGCTCTTGGTCTCTGTGTCGCAGGGGAAGCCAGCAGACAGCGCAGAGGGCTGCAGGTTCCTCCCACCTCCCTCCCTCCAACTGGACACGTCTGGGAGAGATTAACACCAGTTACAAAACACTTGGGGCAAAACAAACAAAAGCCACTGGTGGGGCACATATGAATGGCTGTATTCTGTGGTATACTTATACTCATGGAGGCACATTAAGATCCTTGTATCTCTAAAAAAGTTGCTCTCATAGTGAAACTCTAAAATGACATTAAAACATCTCTAATACGTCTTGAGATTAAAGCATGTAAACTTTGTAAAAAGAACACAAAACTGCTTTCTCATTTTTGTCAGGACTGGCCTATAACGTAACAAGGATTGCTAAAGTCAGCAGATTTTCTAACTAATCTATCAATCTCTGATTAAAAATAAAATAATGATACTGGCATCTTTCTTAAGTGATTTTGCACCCTGTCTATTATGGCTCAAATTCAGATGAATATTGTCTTTTTGACACTGAATGACCCACACACTCACTTGAATCACCACAACACACAGAACTTGTTCATCTTCAGCACAACGTGCATATAAGTCAGATGGGCGTCTTTAACACTTGTTGATGTAAGTGATTAGCACAATTCAAATCAAAGTATCATCTTTGCACTTTAATATGAACCATGTATTTTACAGCAGTTCCTAAAACAAGTCAACTAACTACTGACTAACAGTTTTAACTCTTCTTTGGGCTTAGTAAACTACAGCCTATTCTTGCTCTGAGTTTTACAGGGTTAACGTTATATATAAATAGGGTGCGTAGAAAGGAACCGAAACATTTGTTAGAGCAAATCCAGACATGAATCATCATCTTTAAAGCCAGAGATTAGGTCAGTTTCCGTCTGTTAGGAGCGAGCTGGACTCACTCTGTGGGCGGAGGCTTGGTCCGGGCCCATACGACGGATCGAAGACGCTTCTTTCCTTGCCAGCCTTGTCCTGTTGTCCAGCTGCTTTCAGCGTCGGAAATTCCTCGTGAGAGAAGGGCTGCAGTCGGCTTGAGGCCTTTAAACCTGCAACGGGTCAACAGATGTAAACTAAATCACTGAAACACAACAAATGCAAACTAAAACATCAAAACCCAACACAGGTAAATTAAAATGCCGGAAGCACAACAGACGTAAACTAAAGTGGCCGTAACACGACGGACATAAACTGAAGAGCCGGAAACACGACAGACGTAAACTAAAATGGCAGAAATGTGACGGATAACTAAAGTGGCAGAAACACCAGATGCCCACCTAAAATGCCAAAGAACAACCGATGTAAACTAAAACACGAAGCACGACCTTTCTTAAAAATCAGAAGTGTAAAAGATCTGCTAAAACAAACAGCAAATGTAAACCAAACCATAACAGCAAGAGGTGAAGACACTCAAAACAGTCTGTAAATAACAGACACTCAGTTACTGACAAAGTTCAACCCCCCAAATCAAAAAAACGGTCTGAATTTCCACAGGCAATAATTACCATCTGGATCTGCCGCCTTTCCATTGAGTTGCGCCCATTGTTTTGGTCCAACTGTACTTGCGCTCTGGAGAAATAAGACATGACGGAAGTGTAACAGTGACTTTCATGTATAGTCTCTGAGGTCAGAGCTGCTGGTACCTCCTGGATGGCGGTGGGCACGGCCTTCTGAAGGCTGGAGAAAGTTTTCTGTGTAGCCGATGGCGGCTGCCACTCCAGCAGCTGAGCTGACGACGCAGCGGAACTGATGAAACAAACCAAACAAAATACTGATGAAACTGACATTACAAACACAGCTGCATACAAAAACACAAAATTTATATGCTGTACAACCACAAACTGCTCAGGGTTATACGTGAGAATGGGTCACTAACCATACTAAGTCAATTAGTGTGATCACTGACCTGAACGTTAAATAAAAGAGTTTTTTTTCAAGCATATACAGTTGGTACAGAATAGTGAAATGAACATGAGCTACATAAAACAACACTGACACAAGAGACGCAACGCAGATCCAGAAAACACAGAGATGCACAACATAAACTGCATGTGTTGAAACGGAGCAAAACAATTAGTAAAAGACACTGATACATGGTTCTGACTGTGTTCATGGTTCAAGTTTTTACCAAACATAACAGGAAAACACAAGCATTCTGACTAGGGCTGGGTATTGCCAACAATTTAGCCAATTCGATTCAATTCTGATTGATGTGGTTCTAATTAATTAATTTAAGGGGGGTAAAAAAAAAACCCACAACTTTCACATGAAATCTAAAATCATATTAAAGGGGCTGAAATGAATAAAGAAATTAAAAGGGTTGTATGTATTCTGTATATACATTTACATTTATTCTGTGTGGTTTCTGTGGGACCCCTTTTGGTTAGCTCTTCTCGTGAGCTTTTAGTGGGATCAAAGGATTCCCCCTGCTGAGCTCCTACCAGGAAATCTCTGTAGGACATTTGTTACCTGGTATAAAGCTCTGTCACACAGACAGAACTTTGGGTTAAGTTTCAGAAGACGGCTATGCTACACGAGCATCTTCAATAAAACTCTTTTCCCCTGAACTTGGGCCAGCTTTCTTCATTTATGTACTAGAAGCATTCTAGTACATTGGCGAGCCACCCAATGACTGCTCAGCCAAATTCAAGGAAAATCTAACAAGGTATTTTAATATCTTTTTAATATCTTTTAATATCCTTTTTTATTCTTAAGCAACTTTTCTGAGCTCCAATACCCTGCATGGTTCAGTCCCAGAGATATGGGAACCAAATGTGCCTCCATGAATAAACTGTTAAACTGCACACATTTCAGACTTGAAAACTCAAATGTGGGTCACTTTCTCATGCATGTTTAGGCTCTCAAAAACACAATCCGTTTTGGAGATTACGGAGCAGTTCCAATAAAGTCCTCACACCATCTGTGCTCAGGAAAGATGATACATTTCAGGCTTTTCAGACATTCTGCTTTAAAATAAAGTACCAGATACACACACACTGTATATTTGACAGTATGCAACACAAGACATGTCATGTGTTAATATAAACCGCTCTGATTAACAGAAACATTGTGACTAACACTTGCACCTGACACACACACACAAAAACACACCACAGTCTCTGGCTACATGAAAACTGACTTCACAGCAGTGATAAAGCTACACTGTGCTGTATTGCAAGCGTTTAAATGACAGATAAACTGTGGCTGACCTCTTTTGCTCGGGTTGTTCCTGCTTGTTCGCCCATCCTGTACCGTCTTTGGGCACAATAATCACGTTGGGATCGTTTCCTTTATTCTCGGACTTCAGACTGGGCAGGTGTGCGGGAGGGGGCATGCGCCGGGCAGCGGCCACTTTGCCAAGACTCTGTAAGCCATGTCGTGCAACAACTGCAGGGCAGAGGGACAGACTGCAACTTTACAAGCATTGTGATACAAAAAAAGGAAAAGTTCAACCAAAACTAACACATTACAATCTGTGAGCAGCCACGTCAAAACCCATGATGTTCAGCGTCAGGCCTGTACAGAAAGAACAGCAGGAACATTCTGCTGAACACCTGTTAACCTCCTTTTGGTTTTTCTTCTGTGGGTTTAGATGAACGTGTGGGTGAGGAAAATAAAGGGATGGCTGATAATGTTGATTCTTTGCTGCATCCTAAATCTTTCTGTTCACAGATGCATGTATCTCGGCAGGTGTGTTCCTGTAGCTCAACTGGTAGAGCACTGCGTTAGCAGCGCAAAAGTTGTGGGTTCGATCCCAGGCAATGCAAGTACTGATAAAAATGTATACCTTGAATTCACTGTCGCTTTGGATAAAAGCGTCTGCCAAATGAGTAAATGAAATGTATCCTAGAGAAATCACTTCTTTTAGACAAAGACGAACAAACAACAACCTGAACCATCAAATTCAACCATCAAATTTTAAGAACAGACATAGCATATAGAAGCAACACAGTTCTTTAATAGATGACATAAGATGTTGTAAAAGAGCAGTACTGAGTCTCACCTGTAGTTTTCTGAGTTTCTATTGACTTTACTTTGTACTTGTCAAATAGGCTGAGCGAGGAATACTTGCTTTTCCCATCCTTGGACTTATTGGTTATTTGTCCCAAACGATCTGACATTGCGATGTAATGTCATCGAGTATGGAAATTTTTCTTCACACCTCGTCCTCAGTATCGTCTGTTTCTGTGGACACACACAGAGTTAAATGACCCCCCAAATTCATACTAGTCAAAATCTAGAATCCTTCCATGGAAAAACACGCGGTGGAGACAAGAACAGTCTGTACATTTCAAAAACGTGGTAAATGAGAGTGAGGCTGCAGAAACAGTTCATCACATCATTAAACACAGATAAAGCACTACAGAGCACAAACAGAAGGTCAAGCACTGGAGAATCAAATGCTACACGCAAAACTCAGCAGCTACTCACAGCAACACATTTTATATGTAGCTATATGTTCAGTATGTGTGTTGTGCTGTTGCTAGAGCTTTAATCTCCAGTAAAATCAGCAGCAGACTGAAGGATTTTACTGTCCCAGTGAGATATTAGAGTCATGAAGGCTTGAGTCTCAGCTGTCCGGACTGTTGTCTGTATGCGGCAGCCGTCACACTGCACATGTCAGCTACTGTCACTGCATTTCACTCCCTCATCATGTGCTTCAGTTTTTAAGCTTCACACCGCACATGTCAGCTACTGTCACTGCATCTCACTCCCTCATCATGTGCTTCAGTTTTTAAGCTTCACACCGCACATGTCAGCTACTGTCACTGCATCTCACTCTCTCATCATGTGCTTCAGTTTTTAAGCTTCACACCGCACATGTCAGCTACTGTCACTGCATCTCACTCCCTCATCATGTGCTGCAGTTTTTAAGCTTCACACTGCACGTCAGCTACTGTCACTGCATCTCACTCCCTCATCACGTGCTTCAGTTTTTAAGCGTCACACCGCACGTGTCAGCTACTGTCACTGCATCTCACTCCCTCATCACGTGCTTCAGTTTTTAAGCGTCACACCGCAC
>JAZGTK010020828.1:0-10836 GCA_036877625.1 Ambastaia sidthimunki
CTGAATTGATAATACATTTATATTATTTGTAAATTCATTTCTTTAATTTATAAATTCATTTATAATTATAACACAATGTTAAAGCTGATTAGCAATTACCCAGCAAAGAACGTTTTTGCAATGTTTCGGTTAAGTTACAAAAATGTTAAGCTTATTTTGGAAAGGTTTTTTTGTTATTCTGTAACATTTAAAAAACATTTCATTAACTACATGATATATAATAATAAAGAAATGTTATACTAACGTTACTGCAAGACTTGTTGATAACTGAAAGAACTTTTAGAGAACGTTAGCCAATGGTCTGATAACATTTCCTGTTAGCTAGGTACTTGTGTTTTCATTCAGGATGCAAAAACTAGTTTCAGCAAAGATTTCACCTGCAGTTAATGTCATCAGGGACGACCATCCAATGAGTGTTTAGGATGCTGATAATTGTGAGTTGTGAATTCAGAGTTTAGCCCCATGATATGAGATGATGGAGTGATAAATGAGCTCTGATTGGATTTTGCCACAATACGTTCCGGCAGAAATGCTAAATTTGATTTTGTAAAGCCATTTCAATGCCTTTTAGTCATAAGACTATACTTCATAAACACAGAGGATTTGATGAGCGTAATTGGAAATTGCTTGCTTGGGTACGCCGAGAAAAATGCATTTGCATGCTGATATGTTTTAATGCGTTTTCAAAGTTGTGATTCATCTCTTGATGTTTTTGCCTCCATCGTAACTGATTGGAACACTCTGGCTGTGTTCTAAATAACATACTAGCATACTACTCATACTACTTCTCCAGTATTTATACTGTAAGAAGTTAGCATTTTGTATATCTGCTGGAATGCTCCGGTAACCTACAGTATCTTGTAAAATAAGCACACTTTGTGATACACCGTATCCCACAATGCAATACGCTGTACCTACTTTTTTTTAACTGTGACAGATTACCAGGAGGTAATGCATACTGCATACTGTTTAATACAGTAAACTAGTATTTCATTCTACACAAGTTTCTGCAGTGTAGCATATGAGGAATATAACTAAACCCGAGAAGCAAATGTTCTTTCTGAGCTGTCTACTACATGTCACTCCTAGACAAAGTGCAATACATTTACATAACCAGTATTAAAATACGTTCGTAACATTTTACTTGCAAACCCAGTCCAGTGTCATTGACATTGTTCTCCTTAGAGAACAGATGAAATTGGAGCCGTAGTCATTTTAATTTCCTTGACAATTTAAATTCATTCACTTTGGCAACAGAACAGCATCCCATTGCTTTCTGTTACCGTGGCGTTTGTTTGTTTTGCAGTGTTGTGTTGCGGTTAAATAGTCCCCAGGTGTTTCGGCTCATATTTTCTCTTCATCTGCTCTCTTTCAGGACTGTAACATTGACACATGCTTCACGTAAGACGCTCGTACAAATCTTCCTGCCACAAAATTAAATGAATCAGCAGAGCAGAGCCCATCATCTCTGATGAGGCGTTGAAGGTACTTAAATGATACACAGCGATTTAATTCCACCCTTCACTTCTGATGTGCCCTGTAAAAACAATTTGTCTGCACAGCAAAAACCTTCCACAGGCAAATTAGTGGTGTGAGGCGAATAATTAGATTTCTTGCAAGAGTAATGCAGCAAAAATGACTGAATATAGAGAGCTGTGCATTGTGGGATACGGTCGGAATTCGTTAAAGCTGCGATTCGGTTTTTGGGGTTAAAAATGAACAAAAATCTGTTATTGAGCAAATACATGAATAATCAGTGTTAAAAATGGTCTCCTTACCCCAGATTCACAACAGTAAGTTTATAATAATTTATTACAATTCGTAATTTGAGCTCTCAGGTCCGATTTCCTGGGAAATGTTAGTTTAGCTTAATTTGACATTAATATATATAAAGAAAAGTATGTAAAGTAACCTGCAATTTTATTTCAAACAGAGATGGCAGTAGAGAGCAGAAAGTTACAGATTGCAGCTTTAAGAAAATGTAAGATTTATTTTTCAATTTTTTTTTAATCATTTTGATGAGCACAAATTTTGTGAAAAACAAATTGTTAAGTGTGTATTTGCAGATATGCTAACAAAAGCAGAGCTTGTTCAGGTCTTCAGGTGCTGTGGCATAGTGGTTGCGGTGCGCTGGCAACCGAAAGGTTGGAGGTTTGTAGAGCGATCCATAAATGAATCGCATTGGTCTTATCACTGGTATTAACGTCCATATTTAAATGTATTCAGGAACATTGGAGGCCATGTTGCTTTTGTAGTGCAAATGTTAATTTGTTTCTGATGAATGAACCACCTACTGACCTGTTAATCAAGCATTGTGTCAAAACAAGAGTGTTAAACTGAGTCAGTCGTGTGTGGCTTTAAAAGTAACCAGCTGATTGAAAGCATTCAAATAGTTCAAAATACTGTGCACATTAGTTCAACAAACACATATCCTATCAACAGAAGTCTTTCTTAATCCAAATAATGGTGCAGAGACAATTAAGCATTTTTTAGCAACCATATTTTAAAAGTAAAGTGTATATAAGTATATATATGTATACATATGTATATTAGAAACACTGTATACACCTATATACACTTAAAAATATGTCTATAAGTGTATATGGGTGTATATAATGTTTTGTAATCAACATACAGTAACAGATGTAGTGAGTGATGTTTGTGTATGTTTCAGAGACCCTCCCCTCAAATTGGATCCTGAGTGGTCACAGGAAACTCGTTTGAGATGTGCGTTACTGTCAGTAAATAGCCACTCGCCTGACCACTTGAGACGGAACACCAGGTATAAATGGGGACGTCGTGTCCTTGATCAAGTGTCTGTTATAAATGCACTGCAGGTCGTTGTGAATAAAAGCTTGTGCTAAAAAAACTGGCTGTGCATTAGAACAGAGACGCCCAACAGAACTCCATTACTGCTAATACCACTAAAAAACTGAAAAGCAAGCCCTGCAGATTGAGACAACAATGTTGCTACGAATACAACCGTGTCACTCATGTCTCTCTGTAATGACACTTGTAATTAAAAGCGCATTAGTGTCCTCTTAACGATGCGAGCCGGCGCCGGCGACAGCTTGGCAATCCATTATTTGCACATCACCGCTTTCGCAACTCCAGTCTCACCGCAAGAGCAGAAAGTGACGGGAAGAGAAACAAAAGATAATGCGGAGAGATCTCACCCCTGCAGAGGGAGAATGGAAGAGCAATTCGCTTTTCGCTGCGCTATTATAAAATACAGAATGGGGCTGATTGGATGCTAGACTTTCTTAATCAGCTTTTGTACGACGTATTAAAACGGCATTTTAGGGACGTTGCCTCGAGTTTTTCACATTGTCATTCAGTCTCCAGTCATTCAGAAGATGTTTTTATGTTTAGATGACCCGTAGTAAGCGTTCAAAATTAGACACTGTTTCTTATGCTGAACTGATTCTCACCCTGTTTGTAAGTAACTCTCACAAGCCCGTTTATTTTAATGATTTGGTCAACGAAGGTCAAAAGGAACCCAAAATTGTTGGTGTTTTGTGTACTTAAGGTGTGCAAGAAAGTTTACCATGATTGTACTACAGTACTCATAGTTCAAGTATGGTTTTTGCTTTAAACCATATTAACCACAAATTAGCCATGTGTTTGTTTTTACAGTGCTGTCATTTTACTGTGCTGTTTGTAGTGAAACTATAGCCGTGGTCTATTGGAGCAGCTGTAGGTTCTCACTAAAGTGATTCAAGTCGATGTTGGTGTGTTGACCAACCTTGCCAGGTTACCCAAGGGGACTAATGTTTTGATAGCACCACAGAGCTGCAAAGATCGCTATTTGGGCGAATCAACCTAAAAGTGCTTATATCAAAGACCCTTTAAGGAAAGTCTTTTCACTTTGTGGTCATTTTCAACACCTCCGGGCAGCTATTTCAGTCACACAAGAACAAGTCCTATCTACTTAAACGGGCAAGACTGATATCTTTCAAATTACTGGCTAAGGTCACAATAAAGCAAGATATCTCCAACCAACTATAAAATCTTACATCAGCGGTACCGTAAATCCTGTTTCCTAAGCTGCTAAAAACACTTTTTCCTCACAACACTTTAAGTAATTAGCCCCTCCCCCACGATTGACGATTGGTTCTTTCTAGTAGAAGGCGGGACTTCCTTTGGTAGAGCGGCCATATTGAGCATTGCACATTCCACCATTCATAGTAATACAACTGTGGCATTGTTAATATCTATGATCTTTGTTCATATGTTCATATGGGATAGGAGACAGTATTTTAACACTGAAAACAACCCATTTCAACTTTGAGTCATGCACAAAGGCACAATGGTGATCAGACCATGTCAATCAGATGTTTTTTATGAAAGTATTTCATTTATTTTTCTAAAGAAAGAGCCACATACATACTGAGGATACAGTTAAAAATACAAATACCAACATATCAGCTCCTGCACCAGAGGTAAAGATGCGTCTGTACACATGGACATGGCAAGCATTATGACTGGCTGATGACCGTATGATGTGCGTCCTGCAGGGCGGAGCCAAATATTACTGTAACAGTTACTGTACTACAGAGAAAAGTGACCATACATAGCAAGTAGATATGAGTTTGTCACAGTGTGTATGAGATATTATAACACTGGTTTCTTATTGATCCCTGTATGACTTAAGCTGTGTGGATGGTTTCTGTCTTCGTTAAAACTAGAAAACTTGAGTTTGTTGTATTGCATTAACAATGGAAGTCAGTGGGGCAAAATATACCTGCAAAATTTAAACACTGTGTTATTACATGTAGTGACTTAACTGTATAAAAAACCTTGTCTGTGCAAATATCCAGTATTTTTACTATTGTAGTGACAATATAAATCTGTAAACACTGTAACTTACATATGATACATGCAAAAAAACAGAAAGGGACTGTTTACACAGAGACAAACAGGATTTACATTAGTAATCCAAAACCAGAAGTAGATCTGTAGTAGAACTGTAGTCCCACCACTAAAAAAAACATTTTTTAGCTCAACACATTTGTAATAAAGAAAATCTGTAACTTTTAGTTTAAAATGAACAAAAAATCAGTCACGGAGCAAGTACATGGCAGGTCAGTATTTAGTACAATCTCCTTAGCTTACTCCAAATCGCCACTGTAAGTTTATAATATTGATTTATAATTTGAGCTCTTGGGTTTGATTTTACAGGAAATGTCCATCTGTAAATAGAAGATCAAGCTACTATATCACATGTCCAGGTTCTGTAGATGGCTTAATGTTTGTAGCTCGTTTTTACAGCAGTTGTTTAGAATTTAAATTTGTCATGTTAAGAAAATCACTCTGCAAGTAACCTGCAATTTTATGTTTCAAACAGAGATGGCGGTAGAGAGGCAAAGTTAGAAGTTTGAAGCTGTACATTTCTGCTTTTAAGCCATCTGGATTGCCTTGCCCCATTGACTTCTATTGTAAGTGCATTACTATAAACGCTATTATGGGACAAATATTTGTTTTTCTGTGCTAATCCACAACATATCACACAGTCTGTCCACAGAGCTGAAGACCGAACATTCATGTAACAAGCTCTCAGGTTTCTGTCCTGACTTTGAGAACCTCACACATGATTTATAGCTCTCAAACAGTGTCTGAATCTTTCGTACCTGTATGTCTGTGACGCAGCTGAGGCTGTAAATACAGACATTATTCTGTTTTTCCTGCACTCATGCACAATGTGTCTGATACAAGAAGCCGTTTAACCTTTATAAACTCTCACAAATACAGATTAAGATTGTCAGTGCAGTTAAACCATTGTTTCTGTTTAACTTATGTTATCATAAGGGTCCAAAAGGTCAGAGATCTAGTAAATGCTTATTTTATTGCTTTTTCTAATAGAATATAATTATTTCTATTTATAGATATAGATTATTTGATTAGGAAAAGAACTTGATTGAAAATTCAGTAATTAACACGTTGGCATACTTAGTATTCACCACATGTTTTGCTTTATTGACAGCGTGTACTGGAGCTGACTTCACAAATCTGGGTTAAGCCTGATGAACCTTGTTATCTCTGCACGATTTCTTTAATCTGCTATTTGCTATTGCTATTCGAAGGCAAGCTTCATTAGTGGGAGGGGCATTCTTATTCTCTGGAGCGTTTTATTGGACAAACCTGTGAGTGCAAGATGAATCATCAATTATTTTTGGTCTGTTTTCAAAGATGAGAGAGTGTAATAAATGCATTTAATTCAATATATGATTGATTGATTATTAATTATTAAGAGGTTTAAGAGGATAAAGAGAGCCTCAAAATTATTAGATTTTTAATGTGTTTTTAGACATTTTGACCCCATTATATATTTTTTTATATCTATAGTTAAGAGTTTTGGTTAAAATAATTACTTTTGTCTTTAAATGTATTAAAAAGTTTATTCAACATTTATTAGTAAAGGTAAATTCTGGGCCTGGACATGAAAGCAAACCCTCAAAAACACGAAATGAAGTTCAAACATTATCAAACTGAGATTTTTAAGCAGTGGGAATTCAGATTTTGATATTCTGGTAAAATATTGTTGGTGAAGACACTGAATATAACATCACAGCATTTCTGTGCTCTTTAGAAATAGAACTTTAAATCCTGCTGTTTCTGGGTGTGGATGTGAATTAAAAGGAGAAAAACTAGACATGTGCCTTTAACCCTTTAACACATGACTGCGAATCAGTATTTACATCTTTCAGTGAATAGACTCCGTTTAGAAAAGCTTATGTCGTCTCTATTCTCTCTGCCTCATTTTGCTTTAATAACTGAAGGCCATTATCAGTTCTGAGAAAGAGATCTGTGCTTGTCTCTACTGCAAAGAACTATGGGAAATATCTTTTAATACCACCGAAAAGGCGACCAGTTCTTTCAGGGGAACTTGCTGGTATTAAGACTTTTCATCATACTTAGATAAAGTGGCATGATTAAGCATCAGAGGCGACCATTTTTAGTGTTTTTTTTTTTATACCTCTGAGTTAGAGATTTCTTAGGAATCAATAAATCACAAAGTGAGGCTGTTCTGGTAATCTGAGGTCTGTGAATTATTTGGGACGGGATATGTAAGAAACTAAATTGCACAAGCCACTGGGCAGAACCCCTGCGGTCTAACCATTGATTCCCTGGCATTGAGTGATGGGTGTTCTTGTGTTTTTCGTACTAGAATCTGATGTTATGGGAGTGCGGTGCTAACTACAGGACACAAAACAAGAGCATTCAGTTATCTTTGCTTGCATTTAACGCGATAGTCTGCATACTTGTGCATCCTTGCTCATTAGTGCAGTAAAGGGAATTTGAACAACCCCAAGTACTAAACTTCAGCACATAGCTCGTCTGTGTGGGTTTCTTCTTCACTGAATGTTTTGCGGTACTCAACGCAGCTCTTATGGCATTGTGGCAGCCAATTATCTTCAGATTCAACTCGGCTCTGCAACCACTAACTTAATACAAAGAAATAAGAACCATTTGTTTTTGGCAAATCTCCCTGTAATTCAGCAACATTAAACTCACAGCTGCATGTATGTTAACCAATTATGTTGGATTTAATTATAAGGATTATGCAAGAATCGTGGGGTCTTCTGGGCAGATGGCAGTGGGTGGGCATTTTTACGTAATCCTCTCCACGACTTTCAGATCCGTTACGTTCATTCGTGTATTCACTCATCATTAGCTACATTAATACTTTGTCTTTCTCTTGCACTCACGCACGTCACTTGTGGCTTTATTTTAGTTGTGCCAGATATACTGTAAATCTGCTAATGGTGCTGAACCTAAGATACTGATGAAGCTAATATAGTTGTTTAAGTGTGAAAAACTGGGCAGAAATGTTTGTGTCAGCGGTTCTCAACTGGTTTAACTTCAGGGCACAGATTTCACATCCAATATCGTGTGGAGACTGCCTGCATTATTATTATTATTATTATTAATGTATATATAAACAGTACTGGTTAAAAGTTTAGAAACACTTTGGTAACCCAATGCAGCTTTGGGAACTGTTGTGACTAAAGTAAATTGATTTAATTGATTTAACTGGTTTAATTTATTTTCAATGTTGTCAACTTTTGTCTTAAATTTACATGTTTTCTTGACTTTTTTTAAAGAGTTTTTAAGATCTATATTTGGTCCAAATCATTCATTTAAAAAACATTTATTAAAATAATTTTCAATAACCGAAATTAATATGTTGGCATAATTATATTTTTGTCTACAATAATAATTGTAAACATTTAAGCAAATGGCTTCAGATGAAAAGATTTTTAAGATAAAAAAACATTTCAGTCAAGTGTTTCCAGACTTTTGACTTTTGGTAGTGTGTATATTTGTTCAGGGTTTTCATGAACATCTCCATTTGGCATCTGATTAATCTGGCTGCTTCTACCGAGCTAAATTTGCTAAAACGCCATCGAGTGTTTTGAACGGCACAGTTTTAAAGTCACCAACAAAAGACAACATTTATTTTTCTCTTCTATCTATGAATGATTATATGATTAGCTGTATTTCACACTTTAGCTTCAGCTTTGTTTTTCTCTGAACTCCACGACCTTCTCACAGCAGACCTGTGACTCACTTTTGGACGGAGGCCCACCAGTTGAGAACTGCTGTTTCATGTCAATCCATGTTTCAGCACAATGTTTCATTAGTGTTGGTTGTTGTAGAAAACTTCCAGCTACTTGCTGTGTTTGATCAGGGCTGCAGATGTTGGTTGAAGAACGACATTGAGATTCAGGTGTTCCAGAAAAACATGAACGTATCTAAATTTTTTCTCATAGTCCATCTCTCGACAGGATATAATCACAGGTGCTTGTACAAAAATAGTCAGCTTTGCTTACTTTCCAAACAAAGAGAGAAGACTCCTAAAACTCCAGGAAAAGGCTTGGAAATTCCAGCTTTGAACAGGAAACGAAAAGCACACATTCACAACAAACACGTTTTACCCACAATTCAACTCTCCTGTGGTTTGTCCAAGATCAGCCAGGGCTGAAATCAAATCACAGTGGGAACCTAGGAAATAGCTCCAGTCAGTTTTCTTTCAAATTATTTTTCCGCAGCAGTCAAAAATAACTTCTGTTGTTGTGTCGTCCTCCAGAAACATTCCTGTGGGTTGTGCTCAATTGAGCAATTACTGTCCACCGATCATGAGAGACGTTTTCAATGGTTCAGCATGAATACTTATCACATCACTGTACAACACAAAGAAATGGACCTTGTGGAGGGAGGAAGAGATCCGAGCGGTGGGCGTAGATTCCACGGGGAACGCAGGTAGTAGCTATCATACAGGGACAATGGGAGCCTCAGTTCATTACATATGGATTTGCCATTCATGTTTGCCAGCCCGGCTGAAACGGCCCCACGGAATGGGGGACGGTTATTGTTTGTTGAATTGACTACCAAACCGGTTTAGTTTAAGGACAGGGTGTCAGATTCATTGTGTATTCACTTGCTCCACTTTTGAAAGAGTCCAAATGAAGGGTTTCCTTCCAGAAAGATGCTTTGCTGCCTTTTCAACTTCAGTCTTTTCAGGTTCGGTAAGGCTTTCTTTTGTGTTTGCAAATTCTCTGCGCTAAACCAAAATCCAGGAAAGGCTTTATCTCAGCCACTGCGAATAATAGTGGGCAGGGAGGCATTTTCTCACGACCCCCCCTCAGTGGATTGTGTGAAAACCTTCCAGCCAGGGCTCTGGAAGCGGTCTGGGGTATGTATATGCATTCTGCAAAAACAAGTGAGAACAAATTAGATTCAAGTAACAAATTAGATTCAGACTTAGCATTGTATTTAGCACTTCCCCAACACAATTGAAACGCGCTTAGCATGTTGTTTCACGCCCAGACCGAACGCAGTCAAACAAATTAGCTTTCAAATGTGTTTAATTTGTCCCCAAGACAATATTTCTTGCGCAAACAATTCTCTTTTTCAAACCGAGCTGTCTTTGCCGACGTTGAGGAATCAATTAACTGCCACAACTATATATGAGGTGTCTCTCTTCCTGCAGTCAAAAGAACAATGTTTTAAAAAGCCTGTCACATTCTGGTTAACTAAATAAACGTTTGCAAGGTGAAAATTGTTCACCTCGTGCTGATAAGTGTTTCGTTTTCGCTCACCTTTATGTAGAAGGAATAAATTGTGCGGAGAGCAGCTGGTCGTGTTTATGTTGAAAAATATTAATTAACTGAGCAAGACAATTTCCTTTTTACTCTAACATTGCATGCACACAAAAACTCACAATTAATGCACTGACAGAACCCTGGGTCAAGTTCTCCGAAACACAGATGCGTTTTGTTCCTAGTTAAACATGTCCTTTCTTCCTACCAACAAGAATCTTTGGGTAATTGTGTGCCAAACAGGGAAGTTTACATGCTGTTTTATATTTTGTTGAATATGTGATACTCGTTCTGTTCCAGAGAGACACAAACACAGTAGGGGTCTAATCTCTCAATAGCAGGGCTCCACTGAGAGTTGTAATTATCTTCTTATGAATAAATCATCTTTTATGCCTCACAAAGTGGACGGACCGGGTTTCAGCATCTGTGTTTGTTCTGAACACAGACAATGCAGGTATGGCGAGGGCATGATTTTTGTGATTAAAACACTTATTGTGTTAAAATACTTGAAATGTTTTTGATGAAAACCCAAAAATTGTAACAATAGCAGTAATAATTGGAACAATTGTGTGGGAGAGAGTTGGCTACAAAGTGTGAAGGAAACATAAGCAAAATATGTTGTCAGGACCGAACCAGTTTTTAAGCAGATGGATCAATCCCAAAATTTTGCTCTTGTGACCGACAGTCATGTAAAGTGTTGATAGAAGTTATCTTTGAATATTTTTCAGAATGT
>JAZGTK010020829.1:0-10836 GCA_036877625.1 Ambastaia sidthimunki
ACAAGAGCTTATGGTTGGTGGAGAGCCCTAAAGACTATGTGTTGTCACGTCACCTCTCTGATTCCTGGAGGTGAGCAGGATGTTTCACCTCTTTATAAGGATCAAACAATCTCTTTCAGCCTCTCAGCAGCTGTCGAGTAGGTGGCGTGTTTGATTTCTATTGTATCTTCACGCTATCATGGAGTGCCGCCTCTCAAACTGATACACGCCGACACACTGTCGCACGCGTCGATGAGATTGTCATCGTGCATTAGCATCCTTTGATTCTCAGAAGCTTAAACATCTCACCCTCAGACGTCCTTCAAGAGCTTTTCTACTTCTAGGAAAGATGGTAAAAGAAGGGACTAGATTTTTTTCATTCTTAAAGGAACAGTTTCTCACCTTTTTGATCTCATCACCTTGATGACATGCAGCACTGATGGTCTTTCTGATGTGGGATTATTTTTTCACACACGGCCAATTTAACATTAGATGAAATAAGATCAAAGGATCAAAACAGCATGTAATACAAACAAGGTTCAGACACAAACATATTCATTATTATCAGCAGACACCTTTTTTATGAATTACATTTCATTACACTTTAAAGGCACAATGGTGATGATGACAATGGTTCACAGATTGGTCCTTGCAGGGTTTGAACCGACAAACTTTAAGTCACCTGCCCAGATGTTCAGATGTTAAAAAAAGAATAAAACATATTGGCATGTATTTTTTCTTTTGTTACTTGCATGAAACTGCCATATGGCTCCTGAAGACACTGTGTTAATGAACATTAGTCATGTGGAGCATTTCTGATGATGTTATGGTGTTTTTGTCTTCTGTGGAGCTTAATCACTGTGTCCATTGTGAACTTTAGTTGTTTGAAAATCAGCTGTGTGAATATTTTCTTTTTGTGTTTTCATATTGTAAAAATGTGAGAATATTAAATGCAGAATTTTCCAGCACTGAAATTCACAATGATCTCTGAACACGAGTGACTCATTTAATTCCCATCAGCAGTAACAATTTCACAGCAGTAATTAAAAAACTGATCATTAGTGTCTGTTGAAATGTTATATACCATCATCATGATGAAGCTTGATAGTGGCGGTTTTGTCTGCTTACTGAGTTTAAACAAATTTGCTTTGAGGGAGGCATTTAGATTCTTGTTCTTTCTGAAGTGGAGGATTTAAAAGAGATTGACTGGGGAATTTAGTCTGTGTGAGGTCACATACACTATAGAGTAAATAAAGTGCATTATGGGAAATGTTATGCATACCTAACATATCTGATGTAACATTTGACATTTTTACATTTTTTGGTTATTTATTATTTTTCTAGCAGTCTAGCTTTCAAAGAACGTTTCTGTCTTGTTTTGCTCCTGTAATGGCTGTTGTATGTGGCTTTCTGCCGCTGGTTGTTGCTTTTCGCTGGCATGCGCTCGATACGCAGATTGAAACAATCAAAACATATTTTTCGTATAAAATTCGGATCTCCCCTCACATGTCATTTCAAAAGCAGGTAGGCCATCATCCATCACGCGGGTTCTGCTGAAAGCACAGCGACCGGGGCAGAGGTTAACAGACGCTTCCTGATTGCCCCTGTTATTCTAGAGGAGTTCACTGCTTTCCAATCATCCACTGCAGGGCCACGAACAAGCAGAGAAAATTCAGCCCGGTCCTTATAAGCTGAAAAAGTATGTGTGCTTTGGACTGGTACCAGGACGCAATTATTTCAGAACACAGTCCACCTATCACTGGTCCCGGCGACCCGAGCGACTTATGCGTTTGAATTTATGGTATGTGTGCAAGGCACAGCTGAAATGAATGGAACTTTAAGACTTGAATTGAGAATCATATTTGGGTGGGTTGGTTAGAATTAATGAGATTATTGAATGTGATCTAGCGTCCGATGGTGAGGGGATATGAGTCAGTGAAGAGGATGGATTAGCCAATCACAGACCCCAATGATCCTGTCATAGTCAAGGCTGTGAAGACCCCCGTGTTCGTTGTGCCGATGCGAAAAATGCCTTTAATTTTCTTACTTTTTAAAATCTTTGTGTTGTAGACATTTATTCACTTGGCAAATGCTTTTATCCAAAGTGACTTCGGCACATTCAGTCTTTACAATTTATCAGTACATACATTCGCTGAGAATTAAACCCATGACCTTTGTGTTGTTAGCACCATGTTCCACCAGTTGCAAAGCTACTGAAAAGCTCAAAGGAAGTTAACAGTCAAAAATAAAGGCTGAAGATAAATCCTGTCACCTTGCGCGAGTGGTAATGCATGAGAAAAACATAAATGATGACATTCACACGAGCCCTCAGGCAGCTATTTGTGTCTTCATGCGTGTTATATGTTATATATACACGTTTAGGGCACGTGTGTGCAGAGGCTCATGGGTATTGATCTGTGCACGTGTGTGTGATGTTCGTGTAGCTCTCACTACCTGCAGTTCATTTCAAGGAGGTGACGTACCACTAACTCGACCCGTCCAGTATCAACACTGAGCATTACGACCTTCTCAGAAGCCAAGATAACAAATGTTCCAAAAACACCTGCCATCCATCTTGAGCGTAATCTATTAAAAACGAAACCAAATCATTGTATTAAAATTGGTATTTTTTGAGAGGTGACTCACAGGACAGGTTTGTTAAACATCTGAGTAAACACTGTTGCTACTGACTACTGATGTTACGTGTGCAGACTCATAACACACACATGCTGATCTGTTGTGGCTCATTAAGATTATACAGTTATACATAGTTAGACATGGTTGCCAAAGTAATATGTTCTGTTCGCTCACGAACCACAAAAACCAGAATGTGTTCTCAAGGCATAAATCAACAGGAAATGTGATTTATTACCAAACAAATGTTTTCTTTAGTTGATGCAGCAAAAAAAAAACAATATGTTGGGGTCAAAAAGTAACGTATGAATCAAGAATCGATCTGGGTTTTGACACATTCTTGCTAATATTGAGGTGCTGGAGGCACAGTCACTGTTTACTGTCCAGTCTTTAAGTTTGTTACCATGTGTTCAATATTAGATTTCTCCTTCAGCATGATGGTCCAGTGAAGGAGGTTGTGCTGTTTGAAAATAACGCTTCATTAATCAAAACTCCAGTTTCAGTGCAAAATATCTGAGCAGAAACAGCAGGATTATTTTTAGCATTTAGAGAAATTTGAATTAAAGGCTAAGGTCATCTGAGAGACCAAACTGGTCCACCAGCTTTACTAACTAGACCAGCACTAAACCACCACCGGACCTGAAGCAGTTGTAAGTCTGTTAAACTTTCCATTTATTTAATAAACTAAGTTCATTAGATACAGTCAGACTTCCAAATGACCCTAAGATAGATTAATTTTACCTTACAAATATATAATTTAAAGGCAGTTTTTTGGGTGCTGGATGGAATATGAGAGGTTTCAGATTGTACACGGGTCAAATCAGAACATCAGAATGGTTTAGTAACATCAGTTACAGTGAGTCAGTGGTTGACTGCACATAATGCCATGACAACAAGCTCTCATTAACACTCCCATGATAGTGTGTCATAATGCTCAATTAGATTTAATTACAGTCTGTGGTAAATTACTGTAAGTGCTTCTCCATAGACCACCATAGAAATCTCTCCTCCCATGGGATGTTGTGGAACATTTCAGGGCCATTTCAGATTCCAAAAAGAAAGAAATGTATCTTTAAATTGTCTAGAAATAAAGTAAAAGTAATAGAAAACAAAGAAAAAGAAAAACAATAAATTTAGTAAAATATCTTTAAAGAGTTAGAATTGGCTCAACATTATATTTTCTTTGATTTATAGCAGACTATAGACAGTCATTTGTCACAATAGCAGGTTCCCACACACAGTATTTGGTCTGTACTGTAACTGGTGCAGCTGGTTGACTTCTGTGACTGTTCTGGTGATACTAGTTGACCCATGCTGCATCAGTGCTTGAAACCAGTTCTTAAAACATGTTGGTGACCAGATCCCATTGCTGGAATCTATGCCAGATTTCTGTTAGTTTATAATGTGGACATGTTTGCAGGCGATTTCAAAGATTTAAAAGCAGTTTTTCATGAATCATATTTTGATAATTGGCTGATTTTAGCTCTCTGTGCTGAGTGTATGTAAACACTCAATGTCTGCACAATAGGTTGTTGTTTCTTGTGCACCTTATGTTCACTTGTTGTTTTATGATTATTCAGAATAATCAATGAACCGCACTGTACTAATGTTTTGGGAGATTATGGCCAATAGCACTGATGGTCCATTTCCATTTTTGGCACCAGACATGTTAAAATTTCTTTTGCCTTTTCTGAAAATACAAACTTCCATATGTCCAGATGTAAGTATTATTAAAATACACACACACACACACACACGTTCACAACTGGTGTTCCTCATTGTGGCATCAGTATTTGTCAGTAGCAAATAACAGAAAGAACCGGTGAAAACAATGTGGTTCTTGGTGATAAATACTAAGAACTTGCCAGACTAGAGCAGTTTTAGATGTACCTCAGTTCACACAGTTAAGGATAGAGGTCACATTTGTGTGCATCACACACCTTTTCTGTGAATTGAGGTGTGAAGAGATGATAAACATGTGGAGCTCCCGGAATTAATTCATCAGATTCAAGCATTTAAATAATTTAATCAACACTTATTCATTGCTGTGCATTTTAATATTAATAGTGCATCTTAAATAAATACAAAAAAGAAATGTAACTTATTGTTCAATACCAATCATATTAATTAAACATTAATCAACATTATTAAATGCTTTAAAAAATATATTGCTTATTGTGAGTAATTAGCTGGACGCTTTTATATATATGTGTGTGTGTAATATATATATATATGTATAAAAGTATTAATGTTAAAGTATTAACATAAAAATGTTTCACAACATTTTTTTAACAGTTGCACTTTGGAACATTCTTACAAACTTACAATTTATCTGAAGAACTTTCTTAACTTGTTTCTGAAGAACCTTTGTGTGAATCTGGCATCTGGAAGTATGACTTAGACAATAATAACATCTAATTGGAGTTAAAGTACTCAGGGTCATTTATTAGCTGGAAGGTCAAATCCTCATGTGCAATATTATGTAAATGTCTTGTATATGACACCATTATATATAGTATATTATGTCAGATCGTGCCTGTAAAGGCACTCATTGTTCTTTCATAACGTCCACGTGTTTCTAAATAACGTCCTCCAACATTGTTTAAGAGTTTTTAACCTTTAAAATAGAGTGGACATCATGGACACCTGAATGAAGTTTAGTGCTTTTAATGGCCTCCACAAATACCAGAACTTTGTTTAGACAGACAACCTGTAGTGCATTCCCTGGGAATTGAACCCATGACCTTTGTGTTGTTAGCACAGGTCTTTACCAGTTAAGCTACATAAAAAACACAACCTTTATTAGACTTTCTCCACCTTTAAGGGCCAGTAAATTTCATACATACATTTTATTTACTGAACAGCAAACTGAAAAGGCCATTTTGTTGTGATATGCTTGCAATAAATTCCAGCTAACATTCAATTGAATAAACTTGATAAGATGAATGTTTTGAGATGATGGCAAGAATATAACGTTAAATAAAAATGATCACTAACACCTACCAGTTGCTCTATTTAAAAATCTCATGTAGACAGCGGTTAATGCAAAATGCATTGTAATATAATGCTGATGGGAGCCATGTTATTTTCAACACTGATTGCATATGCACAGCTGAATATGTAGTTGATTATTCCAACTAGGCATGAAAACGACGCCCAGGTAATCAACATAATTCTCATTTCCTCGTTTATGTGGATGGGAAAGCAATGCGTGTTGTTAAGAAAATAATAAAATTACCCTAGACATGCCACAGAATATGATGCTCATTGTAAAACCTGGATGGGGAAGCGGAGGCCCCATCATACCTGAGAGTGGTTCATTTTATGAGCTATATCTTAGCAATTTCCTGAAGTAATCACTGAAACATGATTGGTAGAAGAGTCTTCACTTTTGTCTGGCATCAAATGTCTGTTTCGTTCGAGGCTCTCTGCAGCTTTGGATTCGATGCACTAAATATAAGGTTTATTTGCAGTATATTGGGAAGGTGTTATAGTTGCTGCCTCAGCAGCACATAACAAACGGCTGTGGCTTTCTGTTCCTCAGAGCTGTCAGGACAGGTGTTAGAGGACAAAGCACTATTGTGTGTGGAGAGCTAAAATCTTTCACTCAAGGAAGTACCATAAGATGATTTATGATGTATTTGAGGAAGTTATGTACAGTGATTCAGACAAAAGCAGCAAAGCTAACAAAAGTTGAACATACACAGTAAATAATTCACAAATAATAATTTAAAGATAATGTAGTACACATTTAACTGTAGACATTAAACAGTACAATAATAAGAAATGTATGAAATTATGTTTTGCATTTCTGAGACACTTTAAAATATGTATTTGTAAAACGCATCGCATTGCATTGAAAGCAAAAGTTGCATGTCGCTAGAGTTGATGGAAAGATGACTCACACCTGTATCAAAAAAAGTTGGCAAAACATTTTCATGCTTAATGAATTTTTGAATTTATGAACTCAGTTTTCCAGCACAATAAAATTACAGATTCATAGGTTCCGTGATTCAGCTGAGGTCTAATGTATTATGCCACAATATCTGCATAAAATGAGAACCGTGAGGATGTCTTATCGAAGGTCCTAACATTGAAATATTGAAACTGGTCTGCATGAACCACAGTCTGGAGATGTAATGAGAAGCTTATCTGTGAAGTGAAATTGTTAATACAGTTGAGTAGACCACCATATGCTGTCCAGCCAATGAGGAGATAAGACATGTCCCATTTATTAAATGTTCTTAACTCTCAAACATAGCACACAATTATAACTGACAGGAATTAATATCTGGCCCTCATTTCCAAGACTTTTCCATCTTTTACAGATAAGGTCTGACTTGTAGAAGGCAGGTTATATGAATATTGCACATTGTTATATACCAATGTGATATACTGTAAAAACATTCAGGTCATCATTGTCATTAATTTGGATGGCCAAACCTGATATGATGACTGTTGCGTGTGTGCATGTTTGGAAACTTTGCCTGGGCAATTAATATTGTTTTCTCTCTGCTGTAGAGTTCACAATATATTCAGTTCACAAAACAGTGACTGTCTGACTAAATAGATTGAAGTCTAATAATGGTCATATTCATCAAAGACTAGTATTTTTTTATACATGTTTGCTAAAACATGTTTCAGTGATGTTTGGGAAAAACAGGCTCAACCAAAAAGTTTATTGTAATTAATTTGTAACAAATTTATATAAATTTCAAACTGTACAATTTTGTAAAAATTGAAAGACAAATAAAGAATATTTCAGTAGAGATAACAGTATGGGCATAATGTAGGTACGTTGTATAGCACCAGTCTTCTCATTATTCAAGCTCATAATCAGTTTATTTGCTCATAGCAAGTCTAATTCATTCTACAGTGAGATGTCTGTATAATGCTGAAGTGATGCTTCTTTACAGCTCATCCATGAAGAATTGCCCAAGGACAAAGCTTGTGAAATCAATGAACAGCATTAATGCTTAATACAGTGATGCTGTTGCCGTGGTTACAACAATCAGACTGCTACAACAACAGCACGTGATTAGCTTGAAATAATGACCGGTGATCCAGACAGCTGATGGAAAATAGTTGCTGTAGTTTCCAGAAACTGGAACTGGAAAACACAACTGGAAAACTCTGCACAATATAAGTCGACTGTTTTTACAGAAGATTGTTTTGTCCCATGAAATTGTTTTGTCAGTGTGAACAGGGGTGATCCAAAGTCTTTTAGACAAAATCATAAAAGGTTTAAAGGTAACTACATTGATTTAGATTAAAAATAGGTATTTAAAGGTATTGTTCACCCCAGAAATGAGTTTGTCATTTACACACCTGCGCTTTGTTCCAAATCTGTTTGACTTTCTTCTCTGCAACACAAAATTGGAATCCTGGTGGCCACTGTTTTCCATTTAATGAAAGTGAATAAGGCTGGCAAAAAATGACTGCACCCCAACGAATGGTTTGTTCACAAACTGAGAGTTACGAGCCACTTTTGTGGTGTGTTCCTTTGTGATTTTGGAAATTGACAACCCCATTCACTTTCATTGTTTGGAATAGAGTGGTCAGAATATATATCTTTAAACTTTTCAGAAAACAAAAGTCATGAAAGTTTGGAACGACACGAGGGTGAAACAAACTTGCTGCCTTGTTATTATAGCAATTGATGGTGTCATCACCTAGATGAAACACCTCAAATATTGTGTTCCACACAGCTTGTGTACAATGTTTGACAGAAAGGGTTGCCAAGCAACAGTTGATTGGCAAAATCAATTGCAAGAAAAGTCCCTTAGGAGAACTATGTCTGATTGAAAATTGTTTGCCATGGAAAATAATTGATGAATGCAAACACAGTACATCATCTTTGATACATCATCAATACAGATGGTCAGTGTGACAGACATTAATAAGAAATGTGTGAGCTTTGTTTGCTTAGCAGTTTGATTACATGCATGCAAGTTGTGATTGTTCAGCTCGTATTTCCATAACCCAGGAAATTTCAAAGCAAATAAGAAAGAGAAAGTGTGAATTATAACCTGTACACAATGAGCAGCCATCCCTAAATCAGTGGAGTCGATTGTAGCTGGTGGAATTAAAGAAAGGCTGAAGGTAAACAGATGAAATATAATCACTTCTCCCAATGTCGGGTAATATTTCTTAAGTACAGTTCTGCATCAGGAGACTGTACAAAAGTACTATGTTATAGCCCTGCCCCCTTTCACTTACCCAAGAATTCTATTGGCTGAATTTCTCTTTTGGAAATAAAGTGCCATTCAGACTTTTATTTTCTGCATTATAGTTCACCCAACTGAACATTTTGTGACCGTGTTTCATCAACATGTCTTTCAAACCCGTGAGACATTTTTCCAAAACTATGGGGCTTTGCAAGACATGTGATGAGGGCTTTGTGATGTTTTATGGTTGTCATTTAAAAAATATGCGATTTTGGCCACTTTGAGCTGTCATTGTGTGTGAAATAGCTGTGTAAACATGCCTCAATTTTAACTGGATGACTGGATTATGGACATGAGTGAAAAAATGATGACAGAATGTGGATTTGTGATCAGGAGAAGATGGCTAGAACAGGATGAAGGAAGTGTCACTGGTGTAGCTTAATGTGTGCTACACAAACTCAGTCCGCAGTCACTTCATGTGATCTGAAAGGAAATGCTTTGTCCTACATAGTTCCCACACACTTTGACATAACCTACCAACCTTACTTCCCAGGGGTTTAAGGTTTACAAGTGCAGTGTAAATGTGAGCAGGCAAAAAATCAACAAGCCAACAGCAGCCCAGCAGCTGTAAGTTAAACATGTCTCAGTGCAAGACGCCCCTCTAGCATAAGATAAAGTGTGTTGTTTATGTCTTCCTTTCTTTATATAGACATATAGACAACGCAGATGTGTAAAATATATGATACAGTACAAAGGTGGACTGAAATTTCTTCAGTTTGAGTTCTTCAGTTTAAAGAACAACAGTGTTTGCATAAGCAGTTTTGGTGATTGTAACATGACTTAAAGGTCGAGCAGATAAAGAGCTGTCAATCTGTTTTGACATTCCTATGTCATGTTCTGTGTGATGTCTCGCCTCTTTACGGATGAATGCAAACTCTTCCCATACTGCTAGACAAAAAAAAACACAAGAAAAGCTGTTTTAGAAATCACTGTGGACTTACCTGATGGAAAATCTAGGTGTGTTTTGGCTGTCTTTAATTTTCACTTGTAGAAGGTTTTGGGTGGAACACTTTAGTGGGCCGGCCCCCACGCCCCCCCAAGAATTCCTGCATTAGACTGTTTTCTTGATAGGCAAGCTGTTATTATCTGTTGTAAGTTGGTAGACAGTATTAAACCAGCAACAAACAACTGTAGCTATCAGGTGGCCATGTTTTAAAAAAAAAAAACAGTGGCTAATCAACCAGCCAATAAAAAGCTTATGCTAATTAACCTGCTAATTTTCTGCTGGATTTACTAACATGATGTTTTCTATGCATTTTCTTTCCATTAAATAGATGATGATATATCAACAATAGCAAGAATGATACAGTATCTTCATATTTTCTTCATATTATTGATACAGACCCTCTGGTCACGGCTCATGCACCTGCTACCCTTATTTACTGTTCTCTCATTGTTTATGCGGCTGTTAACTTGTGCATTAATGTTGTTTTTTCACATAAATGCTTCTTTTTGTATGCAATTCACGTCACTGCTGTATTCTCCTAATCTCACACCCGAAAAATTATGTGCAAAATTAAGTCATTGAGTCTTTTAACACGGCGCTATTGTCACCAGCCACAAAGTAACAGTTGAGCGAAAGCAAGAAACACATGAAATGATAGAGTATGTTTCAGAAGGGTTGAATCAGCTCTGAGCAGCTGTGCCTGCTGGCCTGTGTCACTTCTGCGTGTTTATCTGTTGCCCACAGGTGTGACAGGTCTCTGTCAACAGCGCTCCAGAGAAATGAGATCCGCCGCTTTCAAAGACACATAAAAAACAGTTTATTAGCATAACACCTGGTTGACTTTATATCATATAGTCTCAGCACTGAGCAGACGTGCATGTTATAGCCAGGAATTATAACACATCAGAACACAAGACATCTGTTTCATATTACGGGCCATAAACACGTCTTACGTCAGAACCAAAACATAAGGACAAGTCGTCAAACATTTATTTGAATATCACAGTTTTTAATAAAGCAGTGTGCTTATACTGACAGGACAATGATATG